>JALDNG010003708.1:0-24307 GCA_024349245.1 Neodontobutis hainanensis
TCACCTGCAGAAAAGGGAAGACTGCTAGCAAGGAAGTTTGGGCGTTTTTCTGAAAGTACAACCAGCCTTGGCCAAAGTTTTACTTAGTACAGTTTAAATTTTTTTTTCAGAATTGTAGATTTTTATGCAGGATTTAGAAAAGCATTCATTCATCATCCTGTAACAGGTTGTGAAGGCTTCCTTTGGGCATAAGGCTGTGTACACTTGAGACAATCGGCTAATCATCAGAGCTAAAATTAATGCCCTGTCCACATTGCTTTGGCCTCCTTTTTATGTGAAAGGGATTTTTCAGATCACAAAGAAACACACAGGGACACTTTTAGCAGAGAGTTCAAACTTAACTTGATTTGGTCATATGTCAGTTCCTTTTGTTCATGTTCATTGTTGTTTTGTGTAAAGAGCAGCATATATCTTGGTTAAGACATAAGCAAAAATGGTGCCAGACTAAAGTGTGCTTTAGAGCAGGGGTCTCAAACTCAAATTATTTCGGGCCGGATCAGGTATTCCACAAAAAAAGCTTTGTTAAATCCTCTCAAACGTCATTACTAACAGTTAATTTGCAGATTTGTCATAATAACAAATCTGCATGGATAGTGGCGGTCAAATTGCCATCAACTTTCAAACAAATCAGCCCATTTCACATGATGGGAAAACAAAATACAATCCACATGAGGCCAAATCCAATGCCAGACGTCAGGTAACATTGAATTTGTCCAGCTCAAGGTCAAACATGCTCATTTCAAACACAGTAAGAAGCAGTAATCGTATGACGGATATGTGATGTTACACGGGCTCCTCCATAGTTGTTAAATGTTTATCTGCCTGCATCAAGCCCAGCTGATGGCCCGCCCCCAGGAGCCATATACTCCACTGTGATGGTAGGTTGGTTCAGCTCCAGCACAAAAAGGAACCTAACAGGGCGCACTAACATTAAACTTTCATATCGTCCTGCGGGCCGCAGTTGGCCCCCGGGCCGCGAGTTTGAGGCCCCTGTTTAGAGTGAGTTTAAAAGATAGGGCTACTACTTTTGTGTTGCAGTGACAATAACAATAGTGCTAATAACAACACTAAAGAAGTACCACATAACTCCCCCCTCTCTAATATAACTTCCCTCTCTCTAATATAACTTTCCTCTCTCTGATATATCTTTCCTCACTCTAATATAACTTTCCTCTCTCTAATATAACTTTCCTCTCTCTAATATAACTCCTCCCTCTATAATATAACTTTCCTCTCTCTGATATATCTTTCCTCACTCTAATATAACTTTCCGCTCTCTAATATATCTTTCCTCTCTCTAATATAACTCCTCTCTCTCTAACATAACTTTCCGCTCTCTAATATATCTTTCCTCTCTCTAATATAACTCCTCTCTCTCTAATATAACTTTCCTCTCTCTAATATAACTCCTCCCTCTCTAATATAATTTTCCTCTCTCTGATATATCTTTCCTCACTCTAATTTAAATTCCCTCTCTCTAATATAACTTTCCTCTCTCTAATATAACTCCTCTCTCTCTATTATATCTTTCCTCTCTCTAATATAACTTCCCTCTCTCTAATATAACTCCTCTCTCTCTAATATAACTTTCCTCTCTCTAATATAACTCCTCTCTCTCTAATATAACTCCTCCCTCTCTAATATAACTCCTCTCTCTCTAATATAACTTTCCTCTCTCTAATATAACTCCTCTCTCTCTAATATAACTTTCCTCTCTCTAATTTAACTTTCCTCTCTCTAATATAACTCCTCTCTCTCTAATATATCTTTCCTCTCTCTAATATAACTTTACTCTCTCTAATATAACTCCTCTCTCTCTAATATAACTTTCCTCTCTCTAATATAACTCCTCTCTCTCTAATATAACTCCTCTCTCTCTAATATAACTTTCCTCTCTCTAATATAACTCCTCTCTCTCTAATATAACTTTCCTTTCTCTCTCTAATATAACTTTCCTCTCTCTAATTTAACTTTCCTCTCTCTAATATAACTCCTCTCTAATATAACTTTCCGTTCTCTAATATAACTCCTCTCTCTCTAATATAATTTTCCTCTCTCTAATATAACTCCTCTCTCTCTAATATATCTTTCCTCTCTCTAATATAACTTCCCTCTCTCTAATATAACTCCTCTCTCTCTAATATAACTCCTCTCTCTCTAATATATCTTTCCTCACTCTAATTTAAATTCCCTCTCTCTAATATAACTTTCCTCTCTAATATAACTCCTCCCTCTCTAATATAACTCCTCTCTCTCTAATATAACTTTCCTCTCTCTAATATAACTCCTCTCTCTCTATTATATCTTTCCTCTCTCTAATATAACTTCCCTCTCTCTAATATAACTCCTCTCTCTCTCTAATATAACTCCTCTCTCTCTAATATAACTTCCCTCTCTCTAATATAACTTCCCTCTCTCTAATATAACTCCTCTCTCTCTAATATAACTTTCCTCTCTCTAATATAACTCCTCTCTCTCTAATATATCTTTCCTCACTCTAATTTAAATTCCCTCTCTCTAATATAATTTTCCTCTCTCTAATATATCTTTCCATTCTCTAATATAACTTCCCTCTCTCTAATATAACTCCTCTCTCTCTAATATAATTTTCCTCTCTCTAATATAACTTTCCTCTCTCTAATATTACTCCTCTCTCTCTAATATAACTTCCCTCTCACTAATATAACTCCTCTCTCTCTAATATAACTTTCCTCTCTCTAATATAACTCCTCTCGCTCTAATATAACTTCCCTCTCTCTAATATAACTTTCCTCTCTCTAATATAACTCCTCTCTCTCTAATATAACTTTCCTCTCTCTAATATAACTCCTCTCTCTCTAATATAATTTTCCTCTCTCTAATATAACTCCTCTCGCACTAATATAACTTTCCTCTCTCTAATATAACTTCCCTCTCTCTAATATAACTTCCTTCTCTCTAATATAACTCCTCTTGCTCTAATATAACTTTCCTCTCTCTAATATAACTCCTCTCTCTCTAATATAACTTCCCTCTCTCTAATATAACTTCCTTCTCTCTAATATAACTCCTCTTGCTCTAATATAACTTCCCTCTCTCTAATATAACTCCTCTCTCTCTAATATAACTTCCCTCTCTCTAATATAACTCCTCTCGCTCTAATATAACTTTCCTCTCTCTAATATAACTCCTCTCTCTCTAATATAACTTCCCTCTCTCTAATATAACTTCCCTCTCTCTAATATAACTCCTCTCTCTCTAATATAACTTTCCTCTCTCTAATATAACTCCTCCCTCTCTAATATAACTACCCTCTCTAATATAACTCCTCTCTCTCTAATATAACTTCCCTCTCTCTAATATAACTTCCCTTTCTCTAATATAACGTCCCTCTCTCTAATATAACTCCTCTCGCTCTAATATAACTTTCCTCTCTCTAATATAACTTTCCTCTCTCTGATATATCTTTCCTCACTCTAATATAACTTTCCTCTCTCTAATATAACTCCTCCCTCTCTAATATAATTTTCCTCTCTCTGATATATCTTTCCTCACTCTAATTTAAATTCCCTCTCTCTAATATAACTTTCCTCTCTCTAATATAACTCCTCTCTCTCTATTATATCTTTCCTCTCTCTAATATAACTTCCCTCTCTCTAATATAACTCCTCTCTCTCTAATATAACTTTCCTCTCTCTAATATAACTCCTCCCTCTCTAATATAACTCCTCTCTCTCTAATATAACTTTCCTCTCTCTAATATAACTCCTCTCTCTCTGATATAACTTTCCTTTCTCTCTCTAATATAACTTTCCTCTCTCTAATTTAACTTTCCTCTCTCTAATATAACTCCTCTCTCTCTAATATATCTTTCCTCTCTCTAATATAACTTTACTCTCTCTAATATAACTCCTCTCTCTCTAATATAACTTTCCTCTCTCTAATATAACTCCTCTCTCTCTAATATAACTCCTCTCTCTCTAATATAACTTTCCTCTCTCTAATATAACTCCTCTCTCTCTCTAATATAACTTTCCTTTCTCTCTCTAATATAACTTTCCTCTCTCTAATTTAACTTTCCTCTCTCTAATATAACTCCTCTCTAATATAACTTTCCTTTCTCTAATATAACTCCTCTCTCTCTAATATAATTTTCCTCTCTCTAATATAACTCCTCTCTCTCTAATATATCTTTCCTCTCTCTAATATAACTTCCCTCTCTCTAATATAACTCCTCTCTCTCTAATATAACTCCTCTCTCTCTAATATCTCTTTCCTCACTCTAATTTAAATTCCCTCTCTCTAATATAACTTTCCTCTCTCTAATATAACTCCTCCCTCTCTAATATAACTCCTCTCTCTCTAATATAACTTTCCTCTCTCTAATATAACTCCTCTCTCTCTATTATATCTTTCCTCTCTCTAATATAACTTCCCTCTCTCTAATATAACTCCTCTCTCTCTAATATAACTCCTCTCTCTCTAATATATCTTTCCTCTCTCTAATATAACTTCCCTCTCTCTAATATAACTCCTCTCTCTCTAATATAACTTTCCTCTCTCTAATATAACTCCTCTCTCTCTAATATATCTTTCCTCACTCTAATTTAAATTCCCTCTCTCTAATATAACTTTCCTCTCTCTAATATAACTTTCCTCTCTCTCTATTATATCTTTCCTCTCTCTAATATAACTTCCCTCTCTCTAATATAACTCCTCTCTCTCTAATATAACTTTCCTCTCTCTAATATAACTCCTCTCTCTCTAATATAACTCCTCCCTCTCTAATATAACTCCTCTCTCTCTAATATAACTTTCCTCTCTCTAATATAACTCCTTTCTCTCTCATATAACTTTCCTCTCTCTAATATAACTCCTCCCTCTCTAATATAACTTTCCTCTCTCTGATATATCTTTCCTCACTCTAATTTAACTTCCCTCTCTCTAATATAACTTTCCTCTCTCTAATATAACTCCTCTCTCTCTAATATAACTTTTCTCTCTCTAATATAACTCCTCTCTCTCTAATATAACTTTCCTCTCTCTAATATAACTCCTCTCTCTCTAATATAACTTTCCTCTCTCTAATATAACTCCTCCCTCTCTAATATAACTCCTCTCGCTCTAATATAACTCCTCTCTCTCTAATATAACTCCTCTCTCTCTAATATAACTTTCCTTTCTCTAATATAACTCATTTCTCTCTAATATAATTTTCCTCTCTCTAATATAACTCCTCTCTCTCTCTAATATAACTTCCCTCTCTCTAATATAACTCCTCTCTCTCTAATATAATTTTCCTCTCTCTAATATAACTTTCCTCTCTCTAATATAACTTCCCTCTCTCTAATATAACTCCTCTCTCTCTAATATAATTTTCCTCTCTCTAATATAACTTTCCTCTCTCTAATATAACTCCTCTCTCTCTAATATAACTTCCCTCTCACTAATATAACTCCTCTCTCTCTAATATAACTTTCCTCTCTCTAATATAACTCCTCTCGCTCTAATATAACTTCCCTCTCTCTAATATAACTTTCCTCTCTCTAATATAACTCCTCTCTCTCTAATATAACTTTCCTCTCTCTAATATAACTCCTCTCTCTCTAATATAATTTTCCTCTCTCTAATATAACTCCTCTCGCACTGATATAACTTTCCTCTCTCTAATATAACTTCCCTCTCTCTAATATAACTTCCTTCTCTCTAATATAACTCCTCTTGCTCTAATATAACTTTCCTCTCTCTAATATAACTCCTCTCTCTCTAATATAATTTCCCTCTCTCTAATATAACTTCCTTCTCTCTAATATAACTCCTCTTGCTCTGATATAACTTCCCTCTCTCTAATATAACTCCTCTCTCTCTAATATAACTTCCCTCTCTCTAATATAACTCCTCTCGCTCTAATATAACTTTCCTCTCTCTAATATAACTCCTCTCTCTCTTTAATATAACTTCCCTCTCTCTAATATAACTTCCCTCTCTCTAATATAACTCCTCTCTCTCTAATATAACTTTCCTTTCTCTAATATAACTCCTCTCTCTCTAATATAACTTTCCTCTCTCTAATATAACTCCTCTCTCTCTAATATAATTTTCCTCTCTCTAATATAACTCCTCTTGCTCTAATATAACTTTCCTCTCTCTAATATAACTCCTCTCTCTCTAATATAACTACCCTCTCTCTAATATAACTTCCTTCTCTCTAATATAACTCCTCTTGCTCTAATATAACTTCCCTCTCTCTAATATAACTCCTCTCTCTCTAATATAACTTCCCTCTCTCTAATATAACTCCTCTCGCTCTAATATAACTTTCCTCTCTCTAATATAACTCCTCTCTCTCTAATATAACTTCCCTCTCTCTAATATAACTTCCCTCTCTCTAATATAACTCCTCTCTCTCTAATATAACTTTCCTCTCTCTAATATAACTCCTCCCACTCTAATATAACTACCCTCTCTAATATAACTCCTCTCTCTCTAATATAACTCCTCTCGCTCTAATATAACTTCCCTCTCTCTAATATAACTTTCCTCTCTCTAATATAACTCCTCTCTCTCTAATATATCTTTCCTCTCTAATATAACTCCTCTCTCTCTAATATAACTACCCTCTCTAATATAACTCCTCTCTCTCTAATATAACTTCCCTCTCTCTAATATAACTTCCCTCTCTCTAATATAACTTCCCTCTCTCTAATATAACTCCTCTCGCTCTAATATAACTTCCCTCTCTCTAATATAACTTTCCTCTCTCTAATATAACTCCTCTCTCTCTAATATATCTTTCCTCTCTTTAATATAACTACCCTCTCACTAATATAACTCCTCTCTCTCTAATATAACTTCCCTCTCACTAATATAACTCCTCTCTCTCTAATATAACGTCCCTCTCTCTAATATAACTCATCTCTCTCTAATATAACTTCCCTCTCTCTAATATAACTCCTCTTGCTCTAATATAACTTCCCTCTCTCTAATATAATTTTCCTCGCTCTAATATAACTCCTCTCTCTCTAATATAACTTCCCTCTCTCTAATATAACTTCCCTCTCTCTAATATAACTCCTCTCGCTCTAATATTAC
Organism: Neodontobutis hainanensis; assembly: GCA_024349245.1. Lineage (NCBI taxonomy): Eukaryota > Metazoa > Chordata > Actinopteri > Gobiiformes > Odontobutidae > Neodontobutis > Neodontobutis hainanensis. The sequence continues at coordinate 7,072 of JALDNG010003708.1, forward strand.
TTCCCTCTCTCTAATATAACTTTCCTCTCTCTAATATAACTCCTCTCTCTAATATAACTTCCCTCTCTCTAATATAACTCCTCCCTCTCTAATATAACTCCTCTCTCTCTAATATAACTCCTCTCTCTCTAATATAACTTTCCTCTCTCTAATATAACTCCTCTCTCTCTAATATAACTACCCTCTCTAATATAACTCCCCCCTCTCTAATATAACTCCTCTCTCTCTAATATAACTTCCCTCTCTCTAATATAACTTCCCTCTCTCTAATATAACTCCTCTCGCTCTAATATAACTTCCCTCTCTCTAATATAACTTCCCTCTCTCTAATATAACTCCTCTCTCTCTAATATATCTTTCCTCTCTTTAATATAACTACCCTCTCACTAATATAACTCCTCTCTCTCTAATATAACGTCCCTCTCTCTAATATAACTCCTCTCTCTCTAATATAACTTCCCTCTCTCTAATATAACTCCTCTCGCTCTAATATAACTTCCCTCTCTCTAATATAACTTTCCTCGCTCTAATATAACTCCTCCCTCTCTAATATAACTACCCTCTCTAATATAACTCCTCTCTCTCTAATATAACTTCCCTCTCTCTAATATAACTTCCCTCTCTCTAATATAACTCCTCTCGCTCTAATATAACTTCCCTCTCTCTAATATAACTTTCCTCTCTCTAATATAACTCCTCTCTCTCTAATATATCTTTCCTCTCTTTAATATAACTACCCTCTCACTAATATAACTCCTCTCTCTCTAATATAACTTTCCTCTCTCTAATATAACTCCTCCCTCTCTAATATAACTACCCTCTCTAATATAACTCCTCTCTCTCTAATATAACTCATCTCTCTCTAATATAACTTTCCTCTTTCTAATGTAACTTTCCTGTCACTCCATTAAGTGAGAACATGTTACATCAGGCGACACATACTCTATAATAAATAAAACACGGACACGGAATCTGGCACTAGGGACATGGAATGTCACCTTGGAATGTCACAGAGCCTGAGCTTGTGCGGGAGGTTGAGAGATACCAACAAGAGATAGTCGGGTTAACCTCCACACTCGGGTTCTGGGCAAAATCCTCAAGAGAGGCTGGACTCTCCAGTACTCTGGAGTTGCCTGCGGTGAGAGGTGGCGGGCTAATGTGGGTTTGCTCGTTGCCCCGTCTCAGCCGCCATGTGTTGGAGTTCACCCGATGAACGAGGGTTGCTTCCCTGCGCTTCGGGTCGGGGATAGGTCTCACACTGTTGTTTGTGTTTACGAGCTCACGTGGGTAGCGACAGTGACACCTGGAGGGGCATGATTGGGAGGAACGATCTGAACCCAAGCGGTGTTCTGTTATTGGACTTCTGTGCTAGTCACATTTTGTCCATAATCAACACCATGTTCAAGATTAAGGATGTCCACCAGTCCACCAGCATGTGGCACCAGGACACCCTAGGCGGAGGTCAGATGAAACAACTACAAAGTCGATCTCCGGCCGTATGTCTTGGACACTCGGGTGAAGAGAGAGGCGTGGCTGTCAACTGATCACCACCTGCTGGGGAGTTGGATGCGATGGCGGGGAGAAAGCTGGACAGACTCGGCAGGCCCAAACGTACTGTGAGGGTCTGTTGGGAACGTTTGGCAGATCCCCCTGTTAGAAAGTTCTTTAACTACCACCTCTGGCAGAGCTTTGACCAGATCCCGAGGGAGGCTGGAGACATTGAGTCCGAGTGGATCATGTTCTCCACCTCCATTGTCGATGCAGCCACTCGAAGCTATGGCTGTAAAGTCTCCGGTGCCTGTCGTGGCGGCAATCCCCGAACTCGGTGGTGGACGCTGGAAGTAAGGGATGCCGTCAAGCTGAAGGAGACCTACCGAGGCTGGTTGGCTCGTGGGACTCCTGAGGCAGCGGGTAGGTACCGGCAGGCCAAGCGGGCTGCAGCCCGGGTGGTTGTAGAGGCTAAAACTTGGGTCTGGGAGGAGTTCGGTGAGGCCATGGAAAAGGACTATCGATCAGCCTCGAAGAAATTCTGGCAAACCGTCCGGCGCCCCTGGAGGGGGAAGCAGTGCCCTGCCAACACTGTTTACAGTGGAGGTGGGAATCTGCTGACTTCAACTGGCGATATTGTTGGACGGTGGAAGGAATACTTTGAGGATCTCCTCAACCCCAACAACACGTCTTCCACTGAGGAATTAATAGGCGCAGGATTAATAGGCGCAGCCAGGGGCCGGAGGGAGTCTCGTTTGGGGATCAGAGGATCTTGTCTCTGCTTTTTGCAGATGATGTTGTCCTGTTGGCTCCATCAAGCCAGGACCTTCAATGTTCACTGGGGCGGTTTCCAGCCGAGTGTGAAGCGGCTGAGATGAGGATCAGCACTCCAAGTCTGAGACCAAGGTTCTCAGTCGGAAAAGGGTGGCTTGTCCCCTCCAGGTTGGTGGAGAGCTCCTGCCTCAGGTGGAGGAGTTCTTGGGGTCTTGTTCACGAGTGAGGGAAGGAGGGAGCGTGAGATTGAAAGACGGATCGGTGCAGCTTCTGCAGTGATGCGGTCGATGTACGGGTCTGTCGTGGTGAAGAAGGAGCTGAGCTGTAAGGCAAAGCTCTCGATTTACATCGGTCAATCTACGTTCCTACTCTCACCTATGGTCATGAGCTTTGGGTCATGACCGAAAGAACGAGATCCCGGTACAAGCGGCCGAAATAAGCCCTCTCCACAGGGTGGCGGGGACTCCCTTAGAGATAAGGTGAGGAGCTCGGTCACTCGGGAGGAGCTCAAAGTAGAGCCGCTGCTCCTCCACATCGAGAGGAGCCAGCTGAGGTGGCTCGGGCATCTGTTTCGGATGCCTCCTGGACGCCTCTAGTGAGGTGTTCGGGCATGTCCCACCGGGAGGACCTAGACCTAGGACACGCTGGAGGGACTATGTCTCTCGGCTGGCCTGGAAACGCCTTGGTATCGGAAGAGCTGGAGGTGTCGCGGGTGACTGTGTGACTGCAGGGCCTATTCCAGCAGCTTTGGGCCTGAGGCAGGGTACACTCTGGACAGTGGCCAGTTAGTCGCAGGGCTAACATTTAGAGACAGACAGTAACAGACAACCATTCACTCACATTCATTCACTAGGGACACTTTAGATTTGGTTAATTACCTGTACATGCATGTCTTTGGGCAGTGGGAGGAAGCTGGAGTACCCGGAAGAGAACCCACGGTAACACGTGGAGGACATACAGACTTCTCACAGAAAGACCAGAGTCGGCTGAGAATGTTTCAGTCAAAAGGGTTTTTAACTCACAACCTTCTTGCTGTGAGGAAGGAGTGCTAACCACTCTGCCACGTGCACCCCCATATGTATTTTGATTTTAGTTAATAGGCTTACACAGCCCAGTACGGACACAACATGGTCTGAACATGCAGCAAGTTGACTAGCGCTTTATTATTGATTATGCATAAGTTTGCACAATTTTTATTTTGTTTGCTGTTATTTCTTCTTATTAAACTGCTTCTGTTTGTGTTTCTGTGTTTTCATCAGTTTACAATGATTTTTTTTAATTGGTGACTGAGATGAGAGCGTTGGACAAGCTCAACTACTGGGTTTTTTGTTGCGTCCCTGTCTCAGATTCCACTCTCCCCCAACATGGACCTCTCCTGCTTCTCTTTAATTAAAAAAATAAAACTGTACCAGTTTTCTTTTCACTAAATACTAATACAGTATACCAAACTGAAGTTTAGTAATCAGCATTAGATTAGCGTTAGCATTTGTTTAGCTGAAACTTTAGCGTCAGAATGGCGCTCGTTATCCCCGCCTCGTTAAACATTAAGTGACTGAATTAAGAGTATTTATATGCGTTTTACGTTGCCTCCCTTTTCTCTGTTAATTTTTTTCTGTTTTGATCTTTTGTCTGTTAAAAGACATATTTAGCACTGAAAATACACTTTATCTGGAGCTATTAAGGCCTACACCTTCTGGGATGTCTTATGACAAGCTGATGTAGACCAATGGAAGTGCTCCTTTTTCAAGCATGTGATTTGCACAAGCGTTGATTGGCCATATTTTTCCATTCCTGAGTAACTTATAAAATCCTTTATTAAAAACAGTACATGACTAATGATTGCTTTTACAATAAACTATTTGGGATTTAAACCATAACTAGAAGAAAAAAAAAACAGGTACTTAAAGCTGGAGGTGGGGAAACAGAGAATATTTAGTGAAAGTATTTTCCCAGCATCGAGAAGGAAAAGAAGGTGAAAGAACATATGTTGTTATGAAGACTGCAACCTTAGAGTCAAGTCTGGAATGCTCTGCGTCTGGAACTGCAGCCTCGGACTCGGTTTAAACTTTACTTTAAACTTTTTAGTTAAAGATCCTTTCGTTTCAATTATTAGTGCAAGAATCATTGACTAAAGGAAGCGGAACAACAGCATGTGGCTAGAGCACGGGTGAAATAATGAAATAACCCTGATTACGTCTGCACTGGATGTGTTAAAGTGGCTTTAAAAGAAGGGAAAAGAACGCTTCACAAATAAGTTTTGTTTATATAATTGGTCCTATAATTTCAGATTTTTGCATTTCATACATATTAGTTATGTGCTCCCCCGGTAATATTATAGTTTGTGTATCTTTTATTGATGGTTCAAGACATGATATAGCCTACTTTCCCACTCCGGTCCTACAAGTTGTTTCTCATAAAGTGCACTGAAGAATAAGAAGAATGATAGGAAATACAGTATTTTTTTTACAATGTATTTGTAATTTCTCTTTATATTTTTATTTATGCAATTTGTGGGAAAAGAAAGATACCTTACAGGGAGAAAGTGAATGGAGGCAGAGTTTCAGAGCAATGTTTGGGGGAGGACGGGCGGTAGGCGATAAGCAAATGAAATTAATGATGGCAAGTGTTTGTCTAGTGAAGACAGGAAGGAGCGGTGTCAGTGCCATGTTAAACACTCGAGTGGCGCTAAAGCAGCTAATCCAGCGTGCTCCGGCTCCAACTCCAGCCTGGCTGTGATTAGCACGAGCAGGCTGCGGCACCGCTACCTCTCCGACAAGAGGCTCATTAAGACCGAGAGGCAGCCGCAGCTTTTTAAGTGGTGACTAATAGAGCAGCTCCAAGGTATTTACTTCTTATTGTTTTCCGGCAAAGTCATTACTTCGCACTAGAACTGGTTCCACGGTCTCCCCGGCAGACGCAGAGTGGAGAGCAGGGTTCACTTCACTCTGAGGACGAGGTGGTGCTCCAGGCGCTGTGCTCTGAGCCACTTCTCTCTCTGCGGCTGCAAATGTATTGTCATTTTTAAGTATTTACAGCAAAATAGTTCCACAACGTTAACATTCACAAGACCCCTTTTAGTGTTTGGAAACAATATAAGATGCATAAGTATGTTTGTCCCATTAGTAGAGCAAACAGCAACACATATTTGAATGTCGAATTAGCATTAACGACCAAAAATCTGAAATTGTGAGACGAGGGTTTTGGCAAATGTCAACCGACCTGACTACATGTGTTTAATGTAAGTGACTAGACAAAGAACATTAGCACTGCTCGATATTTCGCTTTTTTATAGGAGCAATTAGTAACAATTAAGCTGAAGGCTACATGCTAAAAGTCTAAAAGAAGAATGGTGTACCACAATCTGTTGTCAATTTATTGTTATTTCGTTTTATTTAACATTTGTTTAACCAGGAAAAAAATACAAATAGATTACAAAAAACAAGTTAGCCTTTAGCCTCTAGAATTCTCAGTTGGGATTTAAAATCATGTTCCATGCACCAGTTCTGTTTGGGCAAATGGAAAAGAAAGCAACAAGCAAGCTTGTGAACAAAGAGTATAAGAATTAGCAATTCTCTGTGCAAACAACGACATGTGCTGTCCAAGTATTTAATTCACCTGAGCACGAGGAGAACATGCACTTCCCCCAACCCGGGTCAAAAGCAGGTCCTTCTTGCTGAGGGGCAACAGTACTGACCACTGTTGCCGTAAATATAAAATTGTATACACAGTGGTGTGTCGCATTACACTTAGAAACTAACCTTAGAGAAGCATGACAAACAGTGTCAACGATTTAAAGATATTGAACAGAAGAAAAATCTTTATATTCCAACACACGGCTTTTAACTTCAAAATAAAAAATAAAAACACAATTTTTAGTTTTAGTTTTCTTAGTTTCTTCACAGGTTTTTCTAGATGTGGCTTGAATGTGAGGGAATCATCAACCAAGACAGCTAGGTATTTGTCTTCATGAACCACCATGTCTCCCTCAAGAGTGGACATTGAGGGATTTATCCATCAAAGATTACAACTTTGTGTGCTGTTTGTGAGTGGATAGAGGATACAAGTTAGTGGTTAAGTATTGTGTTTCCTAAATTGATAATAGAGAAAAAAATCTACATCTGGACAGCTAATTGTACTAGGGAGGTCTGGAGAGAGGTAATTAGCTTAAACCATAGCTAGCATGCTAACTCATGTGTTTCTATGTTATTGTATCCTTTGGTTTGGCACTTTTTTAGCTCTAATTAACATTTTTCAGTATAAAAACATATTTACCAGTTTTAAATCTATTTTTAAATAAATAAAATAGACTGCCACCTCTGTTAGCAGTGAATGTTATATATTCATATATTCTATGCAAATATTTAGATCACACTTAATAAAAAAAAGTTAATTTCAGATCATTCTGCAGATCCAGTTGTAAATGTCATCAAGAATGGACGTAGATGCAGGAGACGCTGAGGAGAGAGATGTCCCATTGTGCTTAATTCATCTCTCCTCCTTCTTCTCTCTCCTCTCTGTGGGCGGGACTAAGACACGAGGAGGTGAGAGGAAGAATCGAGTGTGCATATTTAGTCCTCCGTTTGGCCAAAATACCCAGGATTCATTGTGAATCTTCTGTGGCCTCTCCCTACCCATTATGCACGGTAAGTGTTTTGAAAAAAGAGCTTAAATAAATTAATTGGGTTAAATATGAGCTACTTTAATTATCTTTCAGCTCCACAAATATTTCTGTCTTTTTTTATAAGTATAATTGGGAAACAGCCTATAAAGTAAAGTAAAGAATAAATATAAATGCTGCATTAGAAACCAGCCCCTAGTCCTTAATTTGCTATAGTCTATAGACTAAAAAATATGTAGAACTTATTACAAGTATATGTAAGCACCAAAACATTAGAAAACCAATGCTTTTCATCAAACTGTATTCAAAACTAAATATTGTGTTTCTCTTCAACTCTGACATTTGCTAATACCACAACTTTGTTTGCTTCCTTTCAACCCTCCTGCTGCACACATTTCAAGGTTAAATGGTTTAATAGTAATTATAGTAAAGCAAGCCTGGAATATTACACAGCTTAAATACAGTTTTATCAGTTCTCAATTGTCTTAACAATGCTTTAATTGTTAGCTCGGCCGCCCACACGACGGTTGGGCAAAGACAAAACCGCTAATGGCTCAGCAAAGATGGAGATGAATAAAATTATAAGACACCTGCACACCTCATCTCTCACATGTGAATAGATTTCTTTGTTCATTTTGGAAGAGAGTTCAGGCATTACAAAGAACTCCTACTGTCCTCTAAGCTGCCGTTTCAAGCATCGAAGCGTTTATCAGCACAATAGCCGATTCAATTACACTGATAACAGATGCAAAGCAGAGCCAGTGTTGATTTAGCACTAGGAACATCACCTCTATCTTTAGAATGTAAAACTTGACATTAAGACACGCTCAGAGCAGTCACTGGAGGTATTTTCACTATAAATGTGTGTGCTTCATTAATCAGAGCTAATCACTGGCTCCCACTGCTGCAATAATGACTTTGACTTTTACTCCGTCGAAGCCAAAGGTCAGAGGGGTTTGTGACGAGTTACAGAGGAAGACTACACTTGGGTCATGAAGAACCAAATATTAATACATGCCTTATTGGGAGACATCTGTGGAGTAGAGAGCCTCAACCTAGAAGACTTTGGTGCTATGTATGATTTCTGAACAGCTCCCTCTACGTAAGCAGAGGAGTAATACATGTGGATGTACACAGTTGTAGTGAAAGAACACTTTGTATCACAGAGCTAAGCCCTAACTTAACCCAGGCTTAACTTACTGCGTCTGTGAGGCCTGCGTTCAGACTTGTCACACAAAATGCAGCAACAAACGCCACTTGATGAGACAGTTCCAACCTCATCACAGAAACAAGTTTAAACACATTTAAACATAATTAACATGATGTTTATTGTTTTTTCTCTGATAACAGAGAATCAGACTGAACTATAAAACATATACAGGTCATGACAATGTCAAGTAAAAATGACTGAACTATAAAGTACATGTCTGTCTGGTCTCTGTGACTTTCAGATCCACTCACTCATCTTTGTTTAAGACGAGCAGACCTCTCCTGAGAGACCTGCTCAGCAGCTCAAACACAGGGAGCAGAAACAGGCCCATATACTGGACCCTAGCATAGTTTTATTTGTACAAAATGCACTAAAATCAACCTACCCTTTCAGAAGACACATTTTTTTTCTTCCAAACCTGCTTCCTCTCGAAAACAGACAACACAAAGTCTGTAGAGGAATCTGTGCCCCTAATGGCTAAACGCTATGCAGTGTCATTGTAATGGTTGTATAAACTAGGGCTGCAACGATTAGACTTAAACTTTTATTTTTTTGCCCAAAGGGCTTAACAGACTGCTAATATATCCTCAGTCAGTAAGGAAACACTAAAAACATTAAGTCACCGCCGGTTACAATGGATCTTCTATTATCAGACATGAGCTTGACACTGGACAGTATCTCTGATAAAGTAAACTTTTATTTGGTTTCTAAAGAAAATCAAGCTTTTTTTGACAGGAGCCAGAAGTGAATTTAATGTCAGAAACAAGACAAATTCTGAACTGCATTATTAATATCAGTGCTATTTCAACCTGCCACAGTAAATGAAAGCTTAATCAATTTTTCTTGAAGCACATGACCTAAAGTAATCACTGACAGTTGCAGAAGTTGTATGACCCCACCTTCGCCCTCAAGCTCTCAGTTTGGGCCAAGATTCCAACAAACAACGGCAAAATACTGTAGAGATTTAACATTTAGTAACTGTACTTGAGAGAGAAATAACAAAAAGTGAGATTTGTGAGATTCTTGTTTTGAGGAACAAAAATCAAAAACAAAACTATATTTTTATAAACAACACAGCCCCGTTTCTGTTTCTGTTATTGTTTTACTGCGAGAGAGAATCTAAAGTATAAGAAGAAAAAGCTGCACATGTCTGACACGGCGTAGAGCAGAGTGGGTGAGTGGGAGACTGCTGACAGCATGAGTAACTTCCATGCATGGATTGACTTACAGTTGCTTTTACAGATGGTATAGTATTCACAGCCCACTGACAAATACCTCCAAATGCAGAGAGGTGCACCCAGGCCGAATACAACATCTCCACACAAAACACTTTACTTCACGGATTTTCAGGAAAACCACAATCGAAAAAAGTTATGTTGAAACAGTTAAGTTTGGACGTAAACCATACATTGGACTATTTCAAACCAAATATTTGTTTCAATTATTCTGTTGCAATGCAGGTATATTTTAGTCAAACTAATACCATTTTATAAACATTGGATTATTATTAGTGAGTGCGTGCGTTTTAAGCTTTTGAAAAAAAAAAGAACTGTTAAATCCCTAACAGCATATTGTTACAGGAATCTTCTGTCAAAAAAACAAGATATTAAGCTGTCATCTAGGCTTTATTATCAAGGATTTTAGAATAAGTTTTACTAAAAGGGCGGGTGGCTTTGGCCAATCACAGCTTGATTCTGTATACAGAAATTCTCCCATTGGTCACTTATCAATAGGAAGTCTTTTTACAGGAAAAAAATAAACACCACAAAAAATGTTTAACAATGAGGAGATAAAGACCGTTCTGACGCTGAACTGTAAACATACTTACAGTCAGCTCTAAACTTCAGTTTTGTGTAATGTATTAATATTTTGCAGAAGAGGTCCCTTGGCTGCTTTTGGGGGTGAGTGGAGGCTAAGACATGGAAAAACAAATTGGCTTTAATATTTCCAGTGTTCTGGGGCCTAATAATATCAGGTTATTACAGTTTATTCTTACAGTGATTATTCATTTGTACTCAAAGAATAAAAACATATTGGAGTGCACATATCATTCAGAACTTTAAAAAATATCCCTTAAAGTGACAAATGTCTGGTGTCTGTTGTAATCAAATCATTTAAGCACTGTCACAGAATTATTTAAAAATGGTGTTGTTATTGTGACATTACACTAACTTTCAAGTGTTGAAAGGAGCGGACTAAAGCTTCACCGCTAAATGTAATCTTACATATATATAAATATATATATATATATATATGTATATATATATATATATATATATATATATATATATATATACATATTATATATAGTAGGTGCCTATTTAACTTAAACTTTTCCTTATTGTTTGGTCCCGAGTACATTCCTGTTTTTTTTTTTTTTACTCATTATGTAACAGTATTTCCTTAACATGTGAATGCTCAGTTATTTTGTGTTTTAGTTGATTCATTCAATTTGAGACAATTTAATACAATCTGATGAACAACTGTGTAAGTTATGAAAATTCATTTCTTTGTTACACAATTCTTTGTTAGTATAGTTAACAGATACTATAGTCTGCTCATTAAGACCCAGAACCCCTTCCTTTCCATCATTTCTGACTAATCATCATTCAAGCAGAATGTTTATTACAGCTGTTGATGTGTCTTGTGTATTGGCTTTTTTTTCATTCGTTTACACTAATTTTCACAAAAATACTTTTTTTTAACAAAAATATAGCTTCATATTTATTTTAATAAGACAGCAAAAATACAAAAGGATCCAAAATTACACACAAATAAAATACTTTGTTAATATATTTTTTTTCCTATTTCCATTACCATACTGTTTTTGTAATTATGTCTTAGGGGCCGTCCACACGGAGACGCGTATCACTGTATACGTACACATTTTTTTATCGTATTGGCGTTTTGTCCGCACGGATCCGGCGTTTTGGGAGACTGAATCCGCTATTTTTTGAAACTGGGTCCTAAAGTGGATAAATCTGAAAACGACACCCTTGCGGTTTTGTGTGTACAGCCAATCCGTATATTTTGTGAAACGATGATGTCATCACATTACGTGTTGGCTGCGTCACACGCAACAGCAACAACAATAATGGCGGACTACATGATTGTGTTTGTGCTGCAGAAGCTACTAAGCCTACTAGCTTTATTACAGCAAAATCTATTGCTTCTGTGCAATTGTGGTGAGTAACAAGGGATAATGGTCAACACCATACGCCACAAGGCGCAAGGTTATGCACATGCTCAAAGTCTTCTTCTCCGTGTATAGTGTCTATTTGTGGCAGAATTACAGCTCCCCATACTGGTCTGGCAAATATACTACACCGCTTTCAGTCGGCTTCAGTGGTTTTGTGTGTACGCAGATATTTCTTACGACGCTGCCGTGTTAACGGAATTTTTTTTTAGAACAAGGAAAAAAAAAGATCGGATAGGGAATGCACCGGCTTCGTGTGGTCTAGGCCTTAGAAGTTGTCTGTAGCCTACTGTTACTGCTGACTCGCCCCCTCCTGGTAGAACACACATCTTACAGTCGTATTGTGTGGGCCAGTCTTTACCCCTGCAGCCAATTTATCCGTACATCTTCCCTCTGTGGAACGGCACCCACCTCAGTGCCTCCAGCAGCTCGGGGCCTTTCTCCCCTACACGGTCTCGGTCGGAGCCAGGATTCCACCACGAGAGCTGGAATCTGGAGCAATATTTGTGCCTGGAATTCACAAAGGAGACACTTGCCAGCAGCTCAAAGACTGCACCTTGAGCCACTTGGTTTGGTCCAGTTCTGCTAGACTCCTGGGAGACTGGAGAGCAAATAAAGACACACAATAAGTCATGCTTTTTGTGTTTAATGCATTTCCAAAAATAATATGGGCAGCTACAGATTTATATGATGCACATTAACACACACAGAATGCCAGGGCGGTTGTGAATACCTGATTCTTCCCTCTTTTTTTCCCCCCTCATCTGCCTTTAAAAATCTCCAAATCCATTCACTAAACAGCTGCACCTCTGTAGTGCACAGATAACAACCTGGGCCAGGCTGCAGCAAGTGGAGGCAGATAGGCCCAAATCTCTGGCCCTTTTTTCAAAAATGCTAATGACGAAGGAACCACTTCCCCGGCCAAAAAACGAAGGGGGAAAAAAAGCAAAAGAGGGAGAGACAGCTCTTGTAGATCTGTCAATTGCTATTTTGACAGATATTTGCTTGTAAGTACACACAGCACTTGTTCAGCGTGTCTTATCTGGTGCGCTGCAGAACACTGACCTACATTACATCAAGCACAATATGATGCACAAACAAACGCTGCTTCAATCCTCGCCCGTGTTGTTCTTCCGTCCCCCCCTCCTTTACCTTAAAAAAACAGATGGATTCAAATGAAATGGCTGCAAATCCAAGGAACAGAAGGTATTCTTTCTCAAATAAAACCTTGTGGCTTAAAGGGAGAATGGCGCGACCATCTCCGGATGCTTGATTGCTCCTCAAAGGCCCGAGCAACTGCACTCAGCGGAGGAGAGTAAATATTGGAAATATTGCCACAGCTGCTCATTCTGAACGGCTCGAGCGCTCCCTCTTCTCACTGTGCCTCAGACAAACACAAACGTAGTTTTTTTACCACGCACGTAGAGAGACAATACAGACACTGGTTAACGATGGTTTGCAGTCAGTCTGACCCTAAAGGAATGGTTCCCACACTTTTTGGAAATCATATTGTTTTCAGTTTGTGGAGAGACAAGGCAAATGAGAGAATCCAGTCAATCTTGTCCTGACGTTGGTCTTATTTATTCACTGGGGTGGTCTATTTTACAGAATATTTACTAACACAGGGTTCAGGGCTGAGCTGACGGCACGGAAAGTCACGCAATGCAAAACTATGCTATCGCTTAAGAGGCAACAAACTTATGGTGTTGTAGTGTATATGACAAGGATGTTTAAGCATGACAGCAGAGAACGGAGGAAATATACAGTTTATCTATTTTACAGTTGGCCGAACTAATCACAAAGATGCACTGTGAACCTGCAGAGGGAGGAGGGAAGCATGGCTGTAAACCTATAATCAGTTAGAGATGGATATTATCTGGTCTTGTACCGGACTCAGATAGCATTGTGGGTAGCACTCCTACCTCACAGCAAGAAACACCTAGGTTCAGTTATTTTCCACATTACACTCCAAAAAGAATCACTGGTTTTACATGATTGAATCAACAGAAATATATGCCCTTGATCAACACATGTTAATGCTGCAACTTTCTGTAAAGTTGATCTACAGTGAAACAATGACATTGATACTATTTGATTACATCTAATAAAATACAATTTAAAGAATGTTGGATGAACTGTGACTACAATTAGAATAATTGTATCGCAGTCAGCATTTCCATGTTGACTCAAATATGTGTCCTAAGTGGGTTTGAGTTTCCACAGTGGCCCCACCTGTTTTAACCCTTCCATCGTGTACTCTGTTACATAGTTACTATAGTTAGAGCTATAGTATAGCATATAACTATATATAACTAAAACATTTATCAGTGCTTTACATTTGACCTCTTCTCATTTTATTTAGTTGGACAATATTGTTTTGGATAAAACAAAATTCAGCCTCGGGGAAACTAAGCGTTACCTGTGCCCCTTACCACAAACCCAGTTGAACCTACCCAGTTCGACAAAACCTAACAAGTCCAGTCTTGGATCATGAAGCAGGTTATCAACTCTAGAACTCTTAACCCTGGGTTTCTCCCTAAAGTGAGAGCGCGTTCATGTGAAACAGGTAGAGTCAGCACTAAACAACCAATCACTGAGACGTGTTGGAGAGCGTCAACATGAAGAAAAACATTAAAGTAGGCTAGACTAAACTCCTGCAAAACGTACAGCATCAGAGACTGAATGATACTCACAAAAATCTAAAGCACACAATGTGCACACACTTTTTCTGTCTCCGCTGCATCTTTCCCTCCTTCTTCACAAAAACAAAAAGAAAGAAACACTTGGATGTATGTTAAGTGTTTTTCAGTCCTGTTGTGGTCAAAGCTTGGCAGATAAACAACATTGTAACCACATGTCACTCACAGCCAGCTATTATTGCCCATCAGATAACGTTGTTGCACTCAAAGAGATAATTAGTGGTTCTCCTTCCCCAGTAATTGTCGGCTCATGTAATTGTGTTTCTATGTATCACAGAACGTATAGTGCAGTGTCACCCCCCTGATCTGTCGAACACTCATCACCTTCATTTATCTGGGGGGGGTTATACCTGTGGCCTGTGGAATTTGACCCCAGGCTGCAGTGAGTGGCAGGTGTGTTTCAGAGACAGATGAGGAGGCGGCGTCGCCCCCACAAGCCCCTGTGAACAAATATGTCACCCCACTTAAGGTTTACAGTATCTTACAGGACTTACAGTTCACTGCTTAGTTTATTGCCTTGTTTTAGTTCGACAGAGAGCCCTTTCATTACAACGATAAGACACTATGAACAGTTCTTCAACATTTGGTCCATGTCTTTGAACTCAACTTTTCTTGTCTTCAAAGTCCCTGAAAACTGGATTAGCTACCCCATTTACTTTGGTTCAGAAATCTGGACCATACAGTTCTTCATACAGAAAAGAAATTAGTTAGTTAGTTAGTTAGTTAGTTAGTTAGTTAGTTAGTTAGTTGGTCTATGTCAAGTACATCAGCAGTATAATGTCAACACTATTTAGTCTGAACATTTTTGCATGCTCTTGGATGTGTACATACTTGTATTATCTGCTCCGCAGATGTATTTTGTTTAACAGTGCTGGCCTGGCTCTGTACAATAGTCTTTAATGCGGCTCGTTCAGCCTGGAGAATCACCGCTCATACTCAGTAAACAGTTTGTTCCTCCAAACAGCTCGATGCCAATCAGCGATTAATGAGGCGCTGCTGGAACCACGGGCGGCGAGAAGTTAAAGTGAGCTGAATTAAGGAGCAATATCATCCCTCACGCAGGTGCTCGCCACCAATAACTGCTTTAATTACTGTTATTCAATCATTCGCTTTCTTCCTCGGTGGCTCCAAATACCACTCTGGTATTATCGATGGCTTGTCACTTCACGGACGGCAATGGCAGCGCGTGTTTTAAAGTGACCTCGGAAGAATTGACGTATGGTAAGGTGCAGTTTGCCGTGTGTGTGTTTGAATGGCTTCTGTGCGAGTTTACAGAGAAGTGTGTGAGGCCTTTGAAAGAAACATCTGTGGGTGATGTGGGGGGTGGGGGAGGGAAAAGTGGGTGTCTGCACCTGCTTTGGTTCAATGCATCAACAAAGCTTATTATTTCACATAAAGGTGTTCGTGTTGCCATGTTTGTCGCACAATGTGAATAGAAATCTATAGATACTTTGAACATCTGATGACGAGGTCTGAGTTTTGCTTATGAATATATTCTCTGCTGTAATAAAAAATAATAACTTCTCAGTCGAAGGTAAAACAGGTTTCTTTCCAAACCCTGCCGAGCTATCCAAAATGTATAATAATAATAAAATTATTATATTTTTATATTATAAATATAAAAATTGCAGCTTTTTTTTTTCTTTTTCAAGAATTTCAGTTATTTCTTTACAAATTTCATGTTAATTTTTAAGTAAAAATATATAAATAAATAAATAAATAAACCCTTGTCACAATTCGATCTGACGTGTTTTTTTCACATAATTTACCAACCGGCCTCTGGTCAAATATGTTGTTTGGACCTGACCTGATAAAAGGCCAGCCCCATTTAACAAAATACACGTGCGGCCTCGACCGGATCTGACTGACACTAATGTACACATGTAGACACATGGTGCCCTTATAAAGTATTTTATATTTATAAACTAAATATATATTATATCACCTCTGAAAATGTTGTTAGAACTGTTTATATTTTTATTGCATGGACACTTTTGTAATGTATTATACTTTTTCTACTTTCAACATTGTTGGATCAATAAAGTTCTATCCTATCTAATTTTCATTTAAATATATTGATATAGAAATTAGAAAACATGAAATCAATACTTGAGTATAGTATACTTTATCCACTATTCACTATCTTAAATAATAACATGCGTATATGATGTGTACAGTAATATGTGTTATAATCTAACATAAAGATATGTGTTATTGTGACCTTTGACTGTGTTTTGAGGGTAAAGCCCAACACACTGGAGCTCATGACCATAGTGCACTGACACAAAACAAATGAGGTGAGTCCCGAGAGTTGCAGGAGGCAGTATCAGTGACAAGAGACATGCTGAGTAGAAGAGGGTCCCCAGGGACCACAGATAGAGATGTCAGCTCCTCACAGTCTCAGTGTGAGGCACATCGAGCAAAGGAACCAGAGACCTGGAGATGCTCAGCGCTTTGAATGATTTAACATGTGCCTGGGACTGGATTCAATTAAGCCTTTACAACATGACAGCAGAGTTTTGCAACAGTTATAAGAAGAAGTCACAGTCAATATTCAGAGTCACAGCTTCCTGTAGCGAGTTCATACTGGTCTTAGAGACTTATTTTGTTTTCTGTGACAAAAGGAGTACAAACCCCTTTGACAGTACAAGGAAAAATAACCATTTTCATGTTTTAAATGCTAATAAGAAGTTTTTAAATCGTCATGGGACAATTTGATAGTAAATAAAAATATCATTGTTTACCCATTTCGTTTTTCATTTCCTGATAAACAGAACATAACAGTGGAAGTATTAATACAAATTTAGATCTTCCAAATAAATATTTTTCTTAAGGCAGAACTTAATTTTTTCACTGGTTGCACTGGTGTTACTGCACTATTTAATTAAAGAAACAGGATTCAGTACAGTAAGTAAAAAAATATATAAAACCCTGTTGTGCATGGTTTAGTTTTTCGTGCTTTCTTGCTCTTCAGCTATTATCACAAGAGTATCATATTAGTATTAGTATTAGTATTAGTATTAGTATTAGTATTAGTATTAGTATTAGTGATTGGTGGTTTTAATATATTATATCATATCATAATGTTCTGAAACCCCAGTGTAGCAGATCAGCCTCCAGAACGCCACACGGATTATAACATTTGTTTAATCACTTACAGACCTCCAAACTGTTTCACTAAGGGTCTTCAAGATTAACAACTGTTTCACCATCGGCCTCCAGAGACAGGCCGTAGACGTAAATCTTGAGAA
>JALDNG010003709.1:0-24110 GCA_024349245.1 Neodontobutis hainanensis
ATGTATTAGAGGCCTTATTCAGAGATTGATTGATAGGTCAATAACCCTCTTAAGCCACCAGGAATGTACACTCTTGTCCCAATTCACGACCTGGAAGACCCAAATGCTGATACCATGCCAGCAGTTGTGGAGGCCATGGAGGACCAGTTCTGGCTTTAAACACAGGAAGCCATATATCCTTTTGGAAGATGGTGATTGATGTTTCTAAACGTAGTATGCTTAATTATGAAGTAGTGGGTTTCCTCTATTCTGTGTTATTATGAGTTTTGCTGTCACACGGTGTGATATGAAGGTTTACTTGTTATAATTTTTACTCTTTTTACTATTTTATCTAGATGTGCTGTGTTTATTATTTGGTGTGGCCTCTTTGAGGCCAAGAGAGGGAATGAAGAATAATAAAGATAATACAAAGTATATTTGCTTGCTTAATAAATACATTATTAAACGGCGCCTGTCCAGTGAGAAGACTGTTAGAATAGATTCATGCATATTCATATTGTGCCTTACATGTATTGGGCAACTCAGATGACTCGTTGTCTCTCCGATGGTCAAGAGGACAACACAGATTGTGTGTTAGGGACCTGAGACCCAGAATATTCTCTATTAGCTTATTTTGTTAGAATAAATTGCTTGGTGGATAATTCCTCGTCGCCTGGCTCATTTCTCTCGATTCTGAACATGCTCCAATTGTTAGACTAAAGCTTAATTAAGTATATGTAAAGTATAGGAGTCAGATAGACATAGTTTAAGTTTAGTTCTAACACTAACACACTCTATCTATCTATCTGTCTATCTATCACAGCACCAAAAGTAGCTATTTAAAATGTTTTTGTTTGGGATATTGGCTACTATAACGGCTATCGGCCTTTCACTTCACCCTAATATTGGTATTGGCCCCAAAAATCCATATCAGTCGGGTTCTAGTTTACACTAAGTGTTGCTGCCATGATGTTAGTCACGGGAATGGCAGCTCAGGTATCTTTACAAAATTATAAACCCCCACCACCACCTCTCAACCTAAATTGAATCAAATTTGTTACTTTTGGGCAACTTATATGATCACTCCTATGCTGTTTTACTGTTTCAGTGGTTCCAGATAGCCCCATGACCCTAAACAGTGTCAATCACTGCGAAACCTGAGCAGATTTGGTGGGATACGTGGCCTTTAATTTTATAGTTTCAAGATTCTGTAAAACCCAAAATGCCCTTGATTTGACCTTCACTGGTAGATCATAAATCCATCTTAACAGATTAGGGTCAAATTTTTTTCAAATGTCATCAAATTTTAGGCTAAAAGAATGCCGTGTATGTAGCAGGCGTGTTTGTGCTGAACAACTTACAAAACTACTGCATTGTGTTTTGTGTAGATATATGAACTGAGACACACATTGGGGTTTGCTTGAAATAGAGTTAAACGTGACTGGGCCCTTTTACCTAAAGAACTTACCAAGCCTTTTAATCTTAAGGGCTTCTGAACTATGGACTCAATGAGTCGGTTGACTTTGTTACTGACTCTACATACCCTAGTTGTTCCACATTAACCTCTGGGTTAGCCTGAGTCAATATTTCAGGAGTGGTTTGTTCGCGGTTTGAGTCGGTCTGTGGCAAGGTCAACCGTGGGTCAACGTTAGGAGACAACTGAGTTTGAGGTGATTACGAGTCATTTTCTTCAGGCAGACTAGATGAATCGCCCTGATCCATTGGGTGAACCAGTTCATGTTTTCACTGTTCTTCACATTCAGTCTTTGGTGTACACTGACTCGACTGTTCTGTCTGAGACACGCTGTCTATTTGATCCACTTGACTACAAGAGCGCTCTGAGCCAACCATTACCCAGGAGTTAGTTCGATTCATACTTCTCAGAGTCAGGCATGTATAACTCCCCCTCAGCATCACTTGCATCAATTACTGGCAGAAAACTGATGTCTAAAAACAAATTCCTGTGCACAACTTTTGTGGCACTCCCTGGATCCCCCAATTTGTAAGTGTGGTTATGTGGGTTCCTGTTTTTTATTGTGTACACTGTCGGGCTCCATTTGTCTGCCAATTTTTTCTTTAATCTTTCACCCTTGTTTGCAATTAGGTCATGGTCTCCAATGTAAGTGGCTTTAATCTTTTTGTTTTAACCCTCTGCCTGTTTGTCTTGTTATTTGATACCGTGCTTTTGAGCAATCCTGGCTGCCTCATGAAGAAAAGACATGCATGTTTTAACGTAGCTTTTGTGATCTACCACCACTGGATTATTTAACACTTGTTTGAACAATACATCAACGGGGAGCCTTGGAATTCTTCCAAACATTAGTCGAAAAGGAGTTGTTTCATGCCCTGTCAAGTTGTAAGCGAATGTCAAAGTTTGTATTTGCTGAGGCCACTTTTGTTGCTGTTTCAGGGGCATGTTCCCCAGTGTGCAATTGAATCTCTCCGTCCCACCATGTCTCATTGGGTGATAAGCTGTTGTGTGAGATTTGGACACACTGGACATCCTGAAGAGCTCTGCAATGAGTTCGCTTTCAAAGTGTAGGGAGATATAGTCTCATTAATTAATAATTAATACGAATATTAATTATGAAAATTAATAATTAATATTTTGTTTATCAAAATATTAATTTCTTTCGGGGCACCACCCTAGTTTTAATAGTTCTAAGGAAACTGGTCAGTATGGTCTCATTAATCTTGAAGGAAATGAATTCTCACTCGTTTTCGACACAAATCTAAATTAAACAATGAAACAAGAATGTCTTTATGGGGTTTTATTAAAGATTATGCAAGGTTAAAATATGAATAATAACAGGGGAAAGGACACAAGGGAATAATTAGGGGCAAATGATGAGATTAATTAACACAAACAATGATTGACATAGAACAAGGTTTTACTTGTTAGAACCTTTGGTGGAGTAAAGTGAGTTTAATCATTGTTTTATGCGATTTACTCGGAGTGCTTACGGAGGGAAAAGGGGAAGGTTAAACGGCTTAGCTAAAAGGTAACTATTGACGGTTATTTGAAGATCGTAAGGAGAGAGATGCTGTTGGACTTAATCACAATACACAGGGTTTATAACGCCAACTTTTGTGTCATGTGCTCGACTCACTCTTTATCCGGTGATTTGGTACCAGCGGTGCGGGCCCAAACAGTTCCAAAGAGATTCTTCAGATCCCTGGGTTCGCTGCTGGTTTCCGGCAACAGAAGGCAGCACGTGTCCACGCTTTGAACTGGCTTCAGGCAGCGCCTTAGCAACAAAGCGGCGTTCTGTGATTGTCCTTGAGGGTAAAGTAGACTTTACCAGCAGTTGAGATTTAAGTCTTTAAACGGAAGAATCACTGAATGGCTGAAAGAGTTGTCTTTCCTGGATTCAACGAGGACAAGCTTTCCTTAGGAAACTAGTCTCTAGTTGTAAAACTACAAAAATTTACTTCCGTCGTGGGAATTACGTAGTTCCGTGGAAGGTTTTCAAAACAAAAATCAATGCGTTGCGTCTTTAAAAACATGAAAAGTCACTTTAACACAGACTGTGTTACTTGAATTTAAGCTTAAAAGTTACGAAGCGATAAATGCAAAAACTTAGTGTCACGGGGGATCAGGACTCGGCACAGTTGGCCGTGGCCTCCGTGCCGGGCTCCCCCGCCCCTACGGATTCGCAGAGAGGAGACAGGTGTGCGGGAGCGCCGGCGAAGCAAGCCCAGCTGAGCCGAGTGAACAATCAAGAGGGAATAAGAAGCACCGCAGCCTGCTCCTCGACGCCAGATCGTAACATTGACTACAGTTAGTAATACGCCTCGCGTTCGTAGAGTTTGGATTTATGTATGTACTTACCTGTTTCCTTTGTTCACCGCAGATCCTTCCCGCCCTACCTCCAGTCCGGTTCTCGCCTCCTCGGTCATCCCTGAGCCTCGCCGGTCCTTCAGCTCGTCACGCTCCAGCTCAACCCGGTCCGGACCCTGCTACCCCTCGTTATCCCCGAAGAAACCGACAGTTATAAGTTGATCATTTAAATAAACTTGTTTTTGTGAACTGTACGTGTGTGCCTGCGTTTGGGTTATCCGACCGAACATAACAGTACGATCTGGCCAGAATGAACCCAGCAGAGCCACACACCCTGCCACAGACGGTCGCAGCTCAGACCGCGCTTCTGGAACAGCATGACGCTACTCTCCGGGCTCTCATGGACCACATGAAGGAGTTTTCCCGCAACCTATCGGGGCTGAGCGACAGGATGGCGGCCCTCAACACACCACCGTCTACTGGCGCTCCCAACCTCTCCGCGCAGACTACGGAGGCACCGCCTCCGGGTACAGAGAGGGGTATGTACCACCGCCGGCACCGTATAGTGGAGATCTGGGGTCATGCAGGGCGTTTTAACACAGTGCTCCCTAGTTTTTGAACAACAGTCACAGACTTACAAGAGTGAACGCGTTCAAGAATCGCCTTTTAATAGGCTGTTTGAGGGGCAGGCATTAGACTGGGCCTCGGCTGTTTGGGAGAGACAGGAAGCTGTATGTTTCTCCTACGCTGCCTTCATCACGGAGATGAGAATGATCTTTGATCATCCGGTTCGAGGAGAGGAGGCTACTAAAAGACTGTTTTCAATTCGACAGGGTAATCGCAGTGTGGCGGAATTCGCGATCGAGTTTCGATCACTAGCCGCGAGAGCGGGTGGAACGAGGAGGCTCTTCGTGGAGCATTTTTGAATGCCATTTCCGAGGAACTTAAGGACGAGATGGCGGCACGGGATCCACCAGAGAGCCTAAATGAACTCATTACGGGGTCATCAGGATTGATAACCGCCTACGGAGCGACAGAGGAGAAGGCCGACCTACAGGCATCACAGAGGTCAGCTACAAGTCCACGGCCGGGAATCACCGCGCCTCAAGGGGGTTTTTCCCAGCCCAAACGAGAGAGAACCGCGGGGTGGCGGACGCAGACTGAGGAGGCCTAACCAGCGGTTATCCGGATCCACCGAGTAGGCCACTGCAACCAGCCGCACCTGAACCCATGCAAGTGGGCCGAACTCATCTGACTGAGGAGGAGAGACTACGCCGAGTCAGTACTGGGAGCTGCCTCTACTGCGGGCGGTTAGGACATTTCCGGGCTTCGTGTCCTCTCCGTCCGGGAAAAGGGGGGGCTCGGCAGTAATGGGAGAGGTACTGCTGAGCCAAGTCCATTCATCTCCCAAGCCTGTGAGAATGGAGGGAACGATTATTTTAACAGATCGGACCCGATCTTTTGAGGTTATGATTGATTCAGGAGCGGATGAAAGCCTTTTAGACCGGGGAGTGGCTAAGAGGTTGGGCATCCGGACTGTGCCGTTGGAGGTGCCGTTGGAAGTTAAGGCTTTGAACGGAGAGGTGCTGACCCAGATCAGAGAACAGACGATTCCCGTAACCTTCCTCCTGTCGGGTAATCATAAAGAAACTATTAGTTTTTACATTTTTGAGTGTGTGCACACTCCTATTGTATTGGGTCTACCTTGGCTAAGACAACATAACCCCCACATAGACTGGGCAACATACCAAGTGGTGTCATGGAGTAACTTTTGCCATTTATCTTGCCTGCAGTCTGCTTTGCCCCTGTTTCCTCTAGATCCAACCCGGTACCTGAACCTACGGATCTGTCTTCGGTTCCGTCCATCTACCACGACCTGTCGGCGGTGTTTTGTAAGCATCAGGCTTTGTCGCTTCCACCTCACCGACCCTATGACTGCGCCATCGACCTCCTTCCAGGTGCTCCTCTCCCCACAGCCGTCTACACCATCTCGAGACCAGAGAACGAGGCGATGGAAAAATACATCCAGGAGTCCTTGGCAGCCGGGATAATACAACCCTCGTCCTCTCCGGTAGGTGCGGGGTTTTTCTTTGTGGACAAGAAGGACAAATCATTGAGACCATGCATAGATTACCGGGGGCTAAACAAGATCACCATAAAGAACAAATACCCACTCCCGTTGATCAGCTCTGTTTTCACTCGGGGATCCAGGATTTTCACTAAACTAGACCTCCGTAACGCATACCATTTGGTGCGTATTAGGGAGGGGGATGAGTGGAAGACCGCTTTTAACACTCCTTTGGGCCATTTCGAGTATCTGGTGATGCCGTTCGGACTCACGAATGCCCCTGCGGTTTTCCAGAACCTAGTTAACGATGTTTTACGGGACATGATTGGACGGTTTGTTTTTGTTTATTTGGATGATATCTTGATTTTTTTCTAAAGACTTGGAGGAACACCAGAGGCACGTCCGGAGAGTACTACAGAGACTATTAGAGAATAAGCTGTTTGTGAAGGCCGAGAAATGTGAGTTCCACGCACCGTCCGTTACCTTCCTCGGCTACATTATCGCGCAGGGACAGATCCAAATGGACCCGGAGAAGGTTACGGCGGTAAGGGAGTGGCCGGTTCCGTCCAGCCGCAAGGAGGTTCAGCGATTTTTGGGTTTTGCTAATTTCTACAGGAGATTTATCCGGAACTTCAGTAGACTGGCAACGCCTTTGACGGCTCTTACGTCCACTGCGCGACCTTTTGTCTGGACTCCGGAGGCAGAAGGAGCATTCAAGGACCTGAAGCAGCGGTTTACGTCGGCCCCTGTACTCATACAGCCAGATCCTGAACTGCAGTTTGTGGTGGAGGTCGACCGGAGACGGGAGTAGGAGCAGTTCTTTCCCAGCGCTCTTCCACTGACCAGAAGCTCCACCCCTGCGCCTACTACTCACGTAAGCTCTCGGCAGCAGAGCGGAACTACGATGTGGGGAACAGAGAGCTCCTGGCGGTCAAGTTGGCCTTAGAGGAGTGGCGTCATTGGCTGGAGGGGGCCATTCAACCGTTTGTGGTCTGGTCCGACCATAAGAACCTGACCTACATACAGACAGCAAAGAGACTGAACTCTCGGCAGGCAAGGTGGGCATTGTTTTTTGACCGTTTTAATTTTGTGCTTACTTATCGCCCAGGTTCCAGGAACATCAAACCAGATGCACTATCCAGAGTTTTTTCCACGGAGCAGTCGGCGCCTGAGGAGGAGCACATCCTGCCCCAGTCGCGCATTCTGGCAACCCTCACCTGGGAAATAGAAGATCGAGTCCGGGTGGCTCAACGTCTGCACCCCGATCCGGGGACAGGGCCGGCTAACGCTATGTTTGTACCAGATCCTGTCAGGTCGGAGGTGTTACACTGGGCCCATGGGACCCGACTCACGTGCCATCCAGGGATGGGTCGCACCCTGGCTGTCCTACGCAGCAAATTTTGGTGGCCCACCATGGACAGAGACACTAAGGACTACATCGCAGCTTGTCCAGTTTGTTCCCAGAATAAGGCCCTCCATCGACCCCCAGCAGGACTGTTACAGCCACTACCTATTCCCAGCCGGCCGTGGTCTCATGTGGCTTTGGACTTCGTTACGGGACTCCCGCCATCGAACGGACATACGGTGGTGCTGACGATCGTTGATCGCTTCTCCAAAACAGCTCACTTTGTGCCGTTGACCAAGCTTCCATCCGCCAGGGAGACCGCAGATCTCCTGGTGAAGCATCTGTTCGGCTACGGGATTCCTCGGGACATTGTGTCAGACAGAGGTCCACAGTTCACCTCCCAGGTTTGGAAGGCATTTTGCACGGCGTTAGAGATCAAGGTTAGTCTCTCCTCTGGGTATCATCCACAGACAAACGGACAGACGGAAAGGGCGAACCAACAGATGGAGGTGGCCCTGAGGTGCACCTCATCTGCCAATCCGGCAAGTTGGAGTGCTCAGCTGCCATGGGTAGAATATGCCCACAACACGTTGGTGAACACCTCCCTGGGTATGTCTCCCTTCCAATGCTGTTATGGTTACCAACCCCTTTATTTTCTGACCAGGAACAAGAGCTGGCAGTTCCGTCCATTCAGGATCACTTGAGACGGTGCCATCAGGTCTGGAGAAGGGCCCGATCAGCTCTGGTGCGGGCCTCGGCTCAATCGCAAGTCAAGCCAACCGACACCGCACCCCGCCTAGATACTCTCCGGGTCAGAAGGTCTGGCTGTCATCCAGGGACTTGCCGTTACGGGTGGAAGCTACAAAATTGGCACCACGGTTCATCGCCCGCTCAAATAGAGAAGGTCATCAACCCGGCGGCAGTTCGACTCAAGCTCCTCGGTCCCTTAGGATTCACCCTACCTTCCACGTGTCCAGGATCAAGCCGGTCAGCTCCAGTCCATTGAGTCCCCTGTCCTCCCGCCGCCGCCCAGGATGATTGGCGATCACCCAGCTTACACGGCACGGCGGATTATGGATGTACGGCGCCGGGTCGAGGCCTTCAGTTTTTAGTGGATTGGGAGGGTTATGGGCCGGAGGAACGCTGTTGGGTGCCACGGAGAAACATTCTGGATCCATCCCTGATCCGAGAATTTTTCTACGCCATCCGGAGAACGGGATAGGCCGCCAGGTGGCGTCCATAGAGGGGGTACTGTCACGGGGATCAGGACTCGGCACAGTTGGCCGTGGCCTCCGTGCCGGGCTCCCCCGCCCCTACGGATTCGCAGAGAGGAGACAGGTGTGCGGGAGCGCCGCGGCAAGCCCAGCTGAGCCGAGTGAACAATCAAGAGGGAATAAGAAGCACCGCAGCCTGCTCCTCGCCAGATCGTAACATTGACTACAGTTAGTAACACGTCTCGCGTTCGTAGAGTTTGGATTTATGTATGTACTTACCTGTTTCCTTTGTTCACCGCAGATCCTTCCCGCCCTACCTCCAGTCCGGTTCTCGCCTCCTCGGTCATCCCTGAGCCTCGCCGGTCCTTCAGCTCCACGCTCCAGCTCAACCCGGTCCGGACCCTGCTACCCCTCGTTATCCCGAAGAAACCGACAGTTATAAGTTGATCATTTAAATAAACTTGTTTTTGTGAACTGTACGTGTGCCTGCGTTTGGGTTATCCGACCGAACATAACACTTAGTAAAAGTAGACAAGAGTGTGCAAAGCGTTGCGGAAAGAGAAGAGTACAAGAGAGCGATTTCCGGGCTGCAGGGCCTTTGAATCACGAAGAGGGCGTGTTTACACACGTTTGGGGAAAAAGGGGTGTTCACTGAAAGTTTGGTATTTGGAGATAAACTTCTCTTCGTTCCACTAAAATAAAGGATTTTAAACACATTTACAATCATATTGTTTCTGCATTGTATCATACTTGCATAGGGAATATCTTTATCTTTAATGTCTTTGAAGACCAAACACATATTACATTATTTGTAGTTTAACTGAAAACAATGTAACAATTTGTTTTATTGTATAATACGTTGGAGCCTGTTAAGGAAAAATGGTGAGGTTTGCATATTTACGAACAATCTTTAATACACTTTTTAAATGTTGCAAAGTACTTTGACTGTAGTTCCGATGCAGCGTTGTTTCTCTGCTTGTCCAGCAGAGCGCATTGTTCGATCAATTTTAGAATCCTGAACAAAGAGGCACAGTCCGTGGGCGATTATTAAGACAGTCACATCGTAACTGTATATCAAAGGATTGCCGTGTCAAGAGGCGCCACAAAGTCTGGTTTGCCAAGAGACAGCAACTACATCGTCCTTTGAAGTGTTTTGAAAAGAAAGTCGTTAATTCAGTTCACTTCTCCATGAACTCTCTTACCATAACATACTAACATTTGGTAAGAATTAACACAGGGTAGTTAATTAAATCTTCTTGTCTTCTCCTCAGTCTGAATAAACAAAAAGGGAAGAGTCTTTAAAAGTTCATAGGTGTAAATTCTTTACAACTCTGAAAGGTGTTCCTGGTACTGAGAGACATCACTACAAAAGTATGCACCTTGATCTGAGTGAATGCGCTCAGGAACACACAGAATACATGATCCCATAACTTTTTGGCCACTTGTTTAGCTGTTTGATTTGGGCAGGGAAAAGCATGAGCAAGCTTTGTAAAATGATCCATAGCTACAAGGGCATCTACCAAATGCTGTTTACTGTCCTCTGCACTCCAAAAGTCAAAAACACACTAGTCCATAGGTGCAGGAGTGCCAATACATTCTAGGGGAGCACAAGTAGATGGATCAGAAGTCTTTGCTAAAATGCACCTCTGAAAGCAATTCACATAGTCTTTTATGTCAATGTCCATTTTTGTCCAGAAAAACATTTGTCTAGCAAGATGCATTGTTCTTGCCTGTCCTTGGTGTCCTATAATGTCATGAATGGCATACAGGGCTTTTTCTTTTAGGCTTTTGGGAAGAACAAACTGATGTATTTTGTGTTTGCTAATCTGATCTTTCGTGATTCTGTAAAGAACTTGATTTTGTAACTTAAGTCTCTCAAACTGCTTTAATAGGACCATGGCTTTCAGATCAAATATAGCTCTCTCTTGTCTAGATGGACATTTTTTAGGACTGACAAAAGGCACAAGTGCTGAAATAGGTCATTTTCCTGACTGTGTTGCAGCTCTGCCAGTGTGAAAACAGGGAGTGGGTCTTGTCCCGGGGACATGTCCTGAATGGCCTGAACAAACTCTGGGTGTGAGAGCACAACACAGTTTAAAAGGCTGTGTTTGTTTAAGTCACCAAAGGTTCGCTGAAGCAAGTTCCTAGTTTGTGAATCTTGTTCACCGACAATTGCAATAAACCTTTTCTGATTCTGATTCTAATTCTGAAAAACACTAAGCATAATTCTCTTAAAAGATGCGGGGCTGTTACAGAGTCCTTGCGACATACGGTTATATTCGTATGGTCCCATAGGAGTCGTGACCGCTGTGTATTTTTTGTCTTCCTCTGCCATTGGGATGTTATAAAATCCGGATGTCAAATCCATTGTGCTAAAATAGGCATTCCCACCTAAAGCAGCCAGGCAGTTAGATTGATGCAGAAGAGGATGTGCGTCTTTAAATGTCCTGGTATTTAACCACAAGAAATCAGTACAAAATCTCAAACTCCTATCCTTTTTCCAAACAAGTACTCGCTAACTGATTTTCTTCAGTTTTCTTCCTCCATTTCAGATAGCACACTGCAGTTTTTGGTAATGCACAGGTGGAATGTGCCGGTAGGGCAAAAAGAATGGACTCTCATCTGTAAGTCTAATAGGTGTACAAATTTTTTAGCCTCACCGCAATCTAGGCGGTGTTTTGAAAAAATGTCATTATATTTCTCAAGCAAAGACACTAGCTTTTTTCTGCTGCTTTGACTTGCATGGCACTGGTCAATGTCAATATCAGAAAGCCCCACACGATTCAGTTTTTCTTTTAAATCTAAGGGGCAACTGTCACAGATGTCTTGTTCCGTGTGTTTTTTTAAATTGACAGGACCCTTGAGATCTCAAACTCCTCTACAGCAACACAGGCAGATATGTGTGCAAGCTTAGCATTTTTCTTTAGGGTAATGGGTGTTAGGATTTTATAATAAGAAACCATTTTTATAACTGGTTTGTATGAAATTTGCACTCTCTGCATGATACACTGCACCATAGATTAGTACACTAAATACCTCATCTGTTTAAACCAGTTAGAACCAGTTGGTCACCGCTTGCTGGACACATAGTAGATAGTGATACTGTGGCAAAACCATTGTGTGCAATGTTGTTCTTTATGTGCAAATTTGCATTTGTTTAAAGTGCTGTGTGCTAGACAAGTGCAAAGTGCATTTCCAAAGTGACCAGTGCCCTTCAGTCCGCTATTCCCCATTACATTTCTGTAACAAACAGTCTGTTTGTTACAACCGGACATATGCACAAAGTGTATGGAAGAAAAAGGTACGCTGTTCCACTGTATCTGGGAATGTAGGAAAATAAAGTTATTCTGGACAGAGGTCAAACTAATGATAAAAGAGATCATTTCAAAAGATTTAAGACTGGAGCCTGCACTCTTTAATTTAGGCTTATATCCCAAGTACACAAGTATTTACAAAAATGTGAGCAGCTATTTATTGACATGTGCCTTTTACAGGCAAAACAACTGATAGTCCTTAACTGAAAAAAAACAATGAATATTGGACAATGGGTCAAGCAGATGCTGGCAGCTTTACCACTGGAGCGAATAACATATTTGTTGAGAGGGAAAAGAGACTTATTTGAAAACATCTGGGGACTTTTTGTAACTTATGTGGAGTAACTTATGTGGAAGGTATGGACTTATCTGAAGATGAAGAAGACCTTCTCCATGTGTAGTGTATGAAAATTGTAATATATACTCATGCCTCTGAATACTTACATTTGGTAATGTATGTTAAAAGGTACAGAATGATGTCTGAGAGGGTGTGTTGAATATGATTGTTACTGTTTGTTTGAAAGTAAAATAAATTAAAGCCGCAAGCAGCGATAAAGGCCCTCGCCTCCCTTGCGACCGGGGGCACAGATGTACTCGGGGGATTGCATTTCGTGCTTTACACCGTAAACTTCACAACAATGTCAAATAACCGGGCTTGCGCCGCTGCTTGAATCTTCTTCTGGCTGGAACCTGCTTCATCGTCTAGGGCCTGTGCTACTGCTGGAGCCTGCTTCATCACCTTGTATTTAGAGTTAAAGGTCTCCACATTCCCTGGTTTTCCTGGGATCTGTCTGAACTTTTGGAAATAATAGATTATGCTTGGGCTAATGCGAGAAAAACAAAGTACTGGCTGGAGATTTGCAATGACTCAGAAAGCGCTGCACCCGCCTGTTAAAAAGTAAAAATGTAAATATTAGTTGTCAAAAAAATAACAAGTTTACAAGTTCCAAAAGATTCTGAGGAGTTTTCCAAGACTCTAGTCTTGGCTCTGGAGGAGCGTCCTCTAAAGGAAGGATCCTGGCATTTGGTAAATGGCATTTATTTCCCAAAGAAATGGCTGCCTCTTTACAGGCTCTTACAACCACAGCCACAAATGTATCAAAAAACAAACTGATAACTTTGTTGGCACTCGTGTCTAGATAATACTTACTAAATATAAGGTCGTTTAAATTAAAACACATTGGGTTTAATCTTTTGATGCGAGGGCTGCGATTTAGTTGGTCGCGCCTTTCACCCCACATGGCGGACTTTCTGTTGAGTTTAGGGTGTGGCTGTCATAGACTTTTCTGTTTGCCCTGAGGTGTCCTATGGATGTACCAAGTTTCATTTTTCTACGTTGGAAAAAATTACTTTCACTTTCCATAGGCCGAATGTATTTTCATTTTCCAGGGGTCGCCACTGAGTCATTTTTTTAACTATTTTTTCAAATACTTCAAATACATACATTTTTCGTCAGGCTTGAGTTTAGTGGCCAATAAAATGTACTTTTTGCACACATTTACTGGGTCAAAATTGATGATAATTTTGCAGAATAATTTAAAATTAAAAAAATATATAAATTGAGCAAAAACAACAAGAAAAGGCGCTGTCTATTTTGCACACGTGTGTTTAGCTCATTTTGCCTAAGTTTGGTGTTTGTGAAATGAAGCAGCTATTTTCTGTCAATTTTTAAAAGTGAGGTGTAT
The DNA here is from genome assembly GCA_024349245.1 of Neodontobutis hainanensis. Taxonomy (NCBI): domain Eukaryota; kingdom Metazoa; phylum Chordata; class Actinopteri; order Gobiiformes; family Odontobutidae; genus Neodontobutis; species Neodontobutis hainanensis. Next base: position 13,387 of record JALDNG010003709.1, read on the forward strand.
TCTAAGGCGGTTCACATTTTCAATTCAAAATGGCTGCCTTCTCGTGTGTGATGGGGTGTGGTCCCCATTGGCTTTTATGTTCATAAGCCCATGCTGGATGTGTGAACCAAGTTTCATTTGCCTAAGACATTCCCTTTCCATTGACTTTTTCCACATATTTGCGCCGTTGCTGTGGCAACACATTTATAGATAGGGGATGGTTGTCATTGGCTTTTATGTTCGTCATGACATAACAGATATGTGTGTACCAAATTTCATGTCTCTATGACATACTAAATTCTTGGGTCCCATTATAAGTTTGTAGGGGGCGCTAGAGAGCCATTTCTAAAGCAAACCCTTTTATTTACATATCTTTGTGTTCAGGTCATGAATGTGCACAAACGCCTTTTTGGGTCCAACTTGATCCAAGAAGGCGTTTGAGAGTTAACGGATAATTTATTACCACAAAAATGGCCGCCTCGTTACAGGCTTGCCACACCCACACCCGATAAGATATCAAAAACAAAATGACAACTTTTGTTGGCACAAGTGTCTAGATGATACTCACCAAAATTGGGGCCATTTAGACAAAAACACAATGAGTTGAATCTTTTGGCGTAAGGGGTGCAATTTAGGTGGCCGCGCCTTTCACCCCACATGGCGGACTTCCTGTTGAGTTTAGGCTGTGGCTGTCATAGACTTTTCTGTTTGCCCTGAGGTGTTCTATGGATCTACCATGTTTTGTATTTCTACATTGGAAAAAATGTACTTTCACTTTCCATAGGCCCAATGTATTTTGACTTTTCTAGGGGTCGCCACTGAGTCATTTTTCATATTTTTTTTTCGGGGACTTCAAATACATAAATTTTTTGCCGATCTTGAACTTTGGGCCAAATAAAAATGACTTTTCGCGCATGTTCACTGGGTCAAATTGAGGATCATTTTGCAGAAAAAAAAAAAATAATCCGAGCAAAAACAATAGGCCCTCCCGGCTATCACCGGCTCGAGCCTAAAAATAACTCGCAAAAACAATAGGCCCTCCCGGTTATCACCGGCTCGGGCCTAAATAAACATATTGTTGGAAAAAAAAATTGGAAAATAGAGGTGTGCATGGTACTACTGGGACGGTACTTTGAATTTAAAGTGGATTGAAGTGATTAGGTCACATGACCTGAAAGTTATTGAAAAAATAAACATATCTTTGTACATAAGAATTTATATAAATTTAAAATAAAGACAAACATGGAAAAAAGAGGTGTGCATGATTCCACTAGGCTAGTACAATTAATTTAAAGTGGATTGAAGTGACTAGATCACATGACCTGAAAGCTATTGAAAAAATAAACATATCTTTGTAGATAAGAATTTATATAAAATTAAAATAAAGACAAACATGGAAAAAAGGAGGTGTGCATGGTACTACTAGGCTATTACTATTAATTTAAAATGGATTGAAGTGACTAGGTCACATGACCTGAAAGCTATTGAAAGAATAAACATATCTTTGTTAATAAAAAATTTTATAAAATAAAAAAAGACAAAAATGTAAAAAAAGAGGTTTGCATAATACTACTAGCATTTTACTATTAATTTAAAGTGGATTGAAGTGACCAGGTCACATGACCTGAAAGCTATTGAAAAAAATCTTGTTATTCTATATTTAAAATTAATTATAAAATCCAAAAAAACATAACAGTAAAAAAAAAGAGGTGTGCGTGGTGCCACTAGATTAGATCTATTATTTTAAATTCGTTTGGAGAAAATACATTTGTTTATCTTTCTTTATGAAGCTATTGAATTTATTGTGATTGTCATTTATTGACGGTCCCAAAGCGTTAATGCTCGAGCTAAGAGCGGAGTTTACTGCAACCATGACACAGTAGTCGGACTACAGACAACATAACCTCCCGGTGAAAGTGTGGAGTCGAATATCCAACGCCCAACTTCAATCTAACTAACAGCGTAAAGTGAGCCGGGTTATGGTTAGGCCAGCATATATGTTGCATAAAAAGATATTTTAAAACTAACATTAGATTACCATGGCGCACAATAGTTAGAAAACCCATATAGATTAAAAGTGTATAGCTACGAAGTTTTAAAAACTACACTAGCATGATGCTTGAAGATTTGGATATTAAATTACGGGTTAGGTTTGCATATGAACGCTCAGCGCACAATAGTTAAAAACCATTATGGATTAAAAGAGTATAGCTAGGAAGTTTTAAAAACTAGACTAGCATGATGCTTGAAGATTTGGTAACTAAATTACAGATTAGGTTAGCATGTGTGTTGCATAGCTAAGACGTTATATTATACGTTATACATTACTAGATTAGCTTAGCTCACAATAGCTAAAAATTCCGTGTTAAACGTATATTGTTTTATGCAAAAATGCATTTAAAATAACTTGAAAACCCATAAAAACAAGAAAGATATTATTCGCTAGCATCTAAATCCCACTGAAGGCCGCATTCCAGGATGGCGGACGCGAACAAAGAGAACAAAGGAAAAGCCGAAGCACTGCCCCACCCAGTAGACAGCATGGGTTGGGCTGTACAAAACTTAAAAACACTAAAACAACTGATGTAATTTGTCAATCAAAAGATTATTAATAAAATGTATGATACGAATAAAGGAAAACTGTGTTCTTGGTAGACCTGGGAATTCACTACTAATAAAAGCCCAGTAACAATAATTTTCGAAATTATTAACTGTTGGATTAACGAATGCTAAAGTAGAAGTAGTTTCAACCCTTTAAAGAATGACTAAATAAATAAATAAATGACCGACTAAATAAAATTAAATAAATGACCGACTAAATAAAATGAAATAAATGAATGACTAAATAAATAAATGAATTAATGAATTAATGAATAAATAAATAACTGAATGAATGAATGAATAAATAAATAAAATAATATTTGAGGATCTTAATCATATGACACTAAGATTTTAGAACCAACTTTTCAGGCAGGACCTGAGTTGTATCTGGATGCAGATGAAGGCAAAGTAGCCATTTTGGAAGGGATGAAATCTATCATTTCCCCCGACACTCAAACTGGTAAAACAAACACACCCACTCAAACATTTCCTCCACATCACAAACAGTGTCTCCATACATTGAAGTTAGAATTGAATATATAATATAATATTAATTAATTTGAATAACTCATTTTTATCTGAAATGCAAGCTCCTGTGATATGAATTTTGGGGGGTGAACTTGAATGTGTGTTTTTAAACCTACAGAAAATAAAAGGTAAAAAAGAATTCAAGGAGATGTTGAGCGAGAAGGACACTATTGACATCAAGACTCAGGTAGCAGGTAAAACAGACTTAACAGACGCAAATTCAACATTCATGGAGTCAGATGATAACATATGATAATCAGAGTGTATATACCAAACTGTGTACTTCCGAACTGACTCACTAGGACTTGTAAAAACTGTTAAATGTACCTCCCAATAATCAGACCAATTCCAGAAAACAGGAGAACAGAGTGACCACTGTAGACATTTCAAGAACTACAGACATTTCTGTGGATTTCAAAATTAATAAATTGACTGTTGCCAGATTTTACGTCTGCTGGTACTGTGGGGGAAGGACTCTATACAATTAGTTACCCCCAATTGATCAGGAAGATGTGTTTTGGTGTCTATTGTTTCTCCTGTACAAGTATTTCCATGTGTGGATAACCTACAGACGTCCACATTCAGAAGAGAAACATCCCGGATGAGTGTAAATTAGCTGATGAAATAACAAGAGGATTTGAAAATATACCACTAATTAGTGCCATTTTCCCCATTACACCAAATAAAAATGTAAATCATATTAACCTAGTCCATTATAATGTACAAGGACTGTATAACTTCTGTCTCACTGCTGGCTGGACTCTGTCTGAAAGATTTGCCTCCTCTCTTTCTTTTTGTAGTTCCGAGCTCTGTGTTTGTGGAAGGCACGCACCACCTTGCTCTCACTCTCACTGCAGCTGCTTGCTGTTGGCGCTGCCAAGTCACGTGATGGTAGGGTAACAAAACACAGCAGAGCAGGGAGGTGTGACCAATATGTGTGACGTGTGAAAGGAGCTGCATAAGAGAAAGTCTTATATACAAGCTCATTTTAAATATTATATTTCATGCAAATAAATAATCATTGGTTTAAAAAAAGCCCTTAATATCGATATATTGACTTTTGGATCTTTTTTGATACAACCCCTATATCGAAAGTATCTATATTAATGATCGATCCGCCCACCCATACCAGCCGGTGCCTCAGCGCCTGCTTTGGCATAGTGTTGTTGCAATGAGGGTAACATCTTTACTGCCCACACATCCCCTCTCCCAACGCGGGCCAGCTAGTTTAACGGCTGGGTATTCTGCTAGGGAGAAGAGTTAGCTTTTTGATTGGACTTGGCATTGGAACTCTTCTTCTGCTCTGCGCTTTTCTCACTGCTCCTCCTGTCATCTGCTTCAGTGTGCTTTTGTATCGTGTTGTCTCGTCATATCGTTTTCCTTTTGAATCTACTGCTTGCTGGGCTACTAAGAAACTGGAAATGGATCTAATTAGCTGGTCTTTGAGCGCGATTGACACAATTTTTTCAACTAAGAAGGAGGGTCCGGGAGAACCCATTTGCTCTAGCGGGACCTCAGCGGCAGGCTATACACAGGACGCCTGGAAAAACTGTCAGGTTCTGTGTTTAGAAGTTCTGTCCATGGAGGACATTGAGGACGTATTTATTTTCGGATTCATGGTAATAGGGTTCCTGCTTATGGGTCTTGGGGTTGCCTTAAACTATAGCAAAATTTGTAAGACAGCTGCTTTCAAAGCTACCCAGCCGCTGCTAAAATTAAGCAGTACTTCTGTGATGTGAGTGACAAGCTGTAGGGTTTACAGCAGAGTGCTGCACAGTCTGAGTAGCTGAACCGTGTCATCTCAGCCCGGGCTGTGTACACGGAGAAAAGAGTGGATATGATCGACAATCAGACCTGCGAGCTGCTACGCAGAATTATGGGTCTGAACACAAACCTGGATGAAACATCAAAGTTACGTCACTTAAGACTGAACTGTCTGAGATCGATACTGTGTGCACAACAGTAGATTGCTGGTCGGCTGTGAACAAGGCATTTCTGGGCAACACTGTTCACTGGCTAAACAAAACTGATGTCTAAGAGACACTCTGCTGTTCTGGCATGCCGACGGATTAAAGGAGCACATACACATGATGTGTTGGCAAAATTATTGTCAGATGTAAACAAAGAATTCAAAATTCACAATAAGGCTGCATGTACAGTAACAGATAATGCTTCAAATTTTGTCAAGGCGTTCAACTGTTTTGGGATGGATGTTGTTTCTATTGATACTGAAATGCCAGAGACAGTGGTCCACTTTGATGAAACTGAAAGTGAAGATGACAATGAACCAGAGTCCGGCTTTGCTGCCGCCAGTGAGAGCTCAGATGAAGATGACCAGATGGAGCCTGAGCCTCTCTTAGGTCTGGATCATCCGTCTCTTCCCCCTCATATAAGGTGCATGGCTCACACCTTGAATCTAGTGGCCAAAGATACGGAAAAGGTAACTCAAAAACGTTACAAAAGAATGTCGAGGGCTGTTTTTGGAAAAGCATCTGCTCTGTGGAACCTGGTTAAGCGAAGTACAAAGGCTTCTGATGTTGTGGAGGAAAAGCTTGGGATTGGCTTTGTTGTGCCAAATGACACAAGATGGAATTCAGTATTTCTTGCCATGGAGCGACTGTCTCGCATAGCAACACTAACTACCAAGGAAGTTAACGTGGCTGAGGTCACCCCTCAAAATGATGCCACTCCTAGTACATGACGAGCTGATTTTGCACACTGTGAGTGATGAGTTTGGCTTTCGCCGATTCTCTCCAGAGGAAGTCAACCTCATACACAAGTTTGTGGATGTAATGAGGCCTTTAACACTTGCACTAAACATCCTCCAAGCAGAGAAGAACATCTTTCTTGGCTACCTGGCTCCAACCATTGTGCAACTGCAATGTCATATGAATGACATGTTGGATGAGAGCATGAAGCCCAGTGCAGCAGAGGGTCTCATTACATGCCAACCCCTCATAAAGAGTATCTTGGAGTCACTGAGCACTAGGCTTGCAGGTCTTCTGGAGAAGAGGGACAACATACTCTCCGCTATGCTGGTGCCAAGATTCAAGCTAGACTGGGTCCAAGATGAGGAGAAACGTATGCAGTACAGATTGATGCTGAAAAGAGAATTTCAAACCCTAATCTCTGATGACTCAGCTGCAAGAGACTCAGGTCAAGCCCAGTCCAGAGGTGCAAGTGACAAGATAGATTCTGCAGCATCATTCTTCAGATTTAACTAAAAACCTCAGGTTTTCCAAAAATCTGAAGTGGACACCTATTTGGATGCCCCAACCACAGATGGGTTTGATGAATACATGCAGTTTTCAAACCTCAGAAAGCTGTTCATAAAACACAACACTGCCCTGCCCTCAAGCGATCCAGTAGAGAGGCTCTTCAGCATTGATGGTCTAATATTCAGGTAGGAATAAACTGTGATTATATTACAATTATTATTCTTTGGTAGTAAGTACAGTAAATGCCCAGCCTCAATCATGGTTCTTGGTGGTGATATTATTCTAGTTCTGTTTTTCAATATAAATATTTGGTCAAATTATTTCAGTGATTGCCCCTGTTCAGATTACTGTTCCCATTTTTAGCCATAATATTCATGATGTTAAAATTTCTTGTTATCTCATTCAGACCCAGGGGAAACCGGCTGGGGGAAGCCAACTTTGAGAAGCAGCTGATCTTAAATGCCAACAAAAATATTTGAAGGTATATTAAATATTGTTATGATCTGTTTATTGGGCTATAGAAGTACAATGTATTGCCAATGGAGATGACTATATTGATGTGCAGAGGTGAGGTGTATAAAAAATAACAGAGCATATCTTGTTTTTACAGGAAGCAAAAAAGAGCTGATCTTCATTCAGATAAGGGATATTCGGGCTGGACAGAAAATAAAACTGTCCTTGGCCCTGCACACTTTTCAATAATAATAATAATTATTATTATTATTGATATTTAGTTATGTATTTGGACTGTAACCAGTGGCAGATATTCATTCAGTTAAGGTATTTTCACTCACTGGACAGAAAGTTTAAATGTTTAAATGTTTTGCACCTTGAATATTGCACTTTCGAGTTCAACCTTAATTTCCTACCTCAGCCTGGTTCCTACCTCGGTTTGTGTTAGTAGAATGGTTTTGAGGGTTTTACTATTCATGTAACTTGTTTGTTGAACCTGCCTGGTATATTTTTCCAGGATTCCAATATTCTGTTTTAGCATGTGGACAATGGAAATTATTAAAAATGAAAAACATTTGCACCTTAATGATTACAGTCCTGTTTTTCTTTTAATAAATCCTCATTAAAAAAGACCATTCAAGCAGCACGCTTTTCCTCATGTTTTTGAGAATGTACTGTAGGGTTGAAAGCTGCAGCTGCTACTAGTGTAGACTGAATAGACAGCAACAAAGAAAAGCATTAAAGCCACAATGGGGAAATGCTGTCCCCTCAATGCTAATGTAAACCCTGGTTGGATAAGGATTCAATATTGGATATGAAGATGAAATCTGACACATAGCTTCATTGTTAAAACTGATAAAAATAATTGCTGTCTGTGATTCTACTGTATATGGGCTGTGGCAATACTTTGGAAAAATAATAGCTCGCAGCAACATATGGAAAAAAAGAACTAAGAAATAGTTCATTTTTGGAACTGTGAACTTAGTTCAAAATTTGGAAGTTTGAACTATGAACTGAACTAGTTAATTTTAAAATGTGTGAACTGAACTTTGAACTAGTTCTTGTAGAAAGTGAACTTTCCCAACACTGGCCATGGGACTCTCACAACAGTTCTGTTAAACACCTTAAGGCCTCCTACCACTCCTACACATCCCGTCTGCCAATGGACATCTGTCTGACTCTTTACTCTAAAGTCCTGTGGGCGAAAATGCCTTGTTGATGCTAGAGGTCAGAAGAGAATGGGCCGACTGATTCAAGCTGATAGAAGAGCAACTTTGACTGACATAACCACTTGTTACAACCGAGATATGCAGCAAAGCATTTGTGAAGCCACAACACGCACAATCTTGAGGCGAATGGGCTAAAACAGCAGAAGACCCCACCCGGTACCACTCATACAAATAAGAAAAAGAGGGAGAGGGAGATCCAGAGGCTACAATATGCACAAGCTCACCAAAATTGGACAGGTGGTGTGGGGGATGTTTTCTTGGCACACTTTAGGCCCCTTAGTGCCAATTGGGCATCATTTAAATGCCACGGCCTACCTGAGCATTGTTTCTGACCATGTCCATCCCTTTATGACCCCCATGTACCCATCCTCTGATGGCTGCTTCCAGCAGGAGAATGCACCATGTCCAAAAGCTTTAATCATTTCAAACTGGTTTCTTGAACATGACAATGAGTTCACTGAACTAAAAAGGCCCCCACAGTCACCAGATCTCAACCCAATAGAGCATCTTTGGGATGTGGTGGAACGGGAGCTTTGTGCCCTGGATGTGCATCCCACAAATCTCCATCAACTGCAAGAGGCTATCCTATTAATATGGGCCAACATTTCTAAAGAATGCTTTCAGCACCTTGTTGAATCAATGCCACATAGAATTAAGGCAGTTCTGAAGGTGAAAGGGGGTCAAACACAGTATTAGTATGGTGTTCCTAATAATCCTTTAGGTGAGTGTACTTCCTGCGGCAGCTGAGGAAAGCCAAGCTGCCAGTGCAGATGATGGTGCAATTCTACACGGCCATCATTGAGTCCATCCTTACCTCCTCCATCACCGTGTGGAACGCTGGAGCCACAGCCAGGGACAGAAAAAGACTACAGCACATTGTGCGCTCTGCAGAGAAGGTGATCAGCTGCAGCCTTCCATCTCTCCAGGACCTGTACGTCTTCAGGGACTCGGGGACTCGGAGGTTAGATCACAGCCGAGACTACGGTCCATTCGGACCAGAACCTCCGCGCCATGAGAACAGTTTATTTCCCTCTGCCATTGGACTCATTAACACTTCATAACACTTGTCACTTTAACACTTCATAACACTTGTCACTTTACAGCACATAATATCAAGAACTACCATTGCACTGCAAATTTTGCTCCATATCCGACAAACTGTTAATTGTGTGTATAGCTAGTCTGTATATTTTATTTATCTTGTATTTTATTTTGTATTTTTATGCATGTACTCCATGTTAAACCTTATCGCCGAAGCTAGTTTCTAGTTTGTGAATCTTGTTCACTGACAATGGCAATAAACGTTTTTCTAATTCTGATTCAGCAGATCCCTAAAAAAACACCAGACATCTCGGTCCAGAAAAGAACCCTCAAGCTCCCAGGACTCTGGTAGAGGACCTGAGCTTGAAGGATAGGACCACCCGTGGAGGGATAAGGCCACAGTTTTATATATATATATATATATACATACAGTGGGGCAAAAAAGTAACAACTCAAAGACTCGGGAGATGAACGTCTCCTTTCTGTTTCCGGTATGGCAATGCGCTTGCACGGGTCCACACAAAAGTGAACGACTCACTCTCTGTGATGATTCGTTGTTCCCGAGTCATTTTAAAGACTCGTTCAAAAAGAACGAATTGTTCAAAAAGAACGAATCGTTCATGAACGGCTCATCACTAGACAGAAGCTGGAGTTAGCCGTGAAATAAACTAGGAAGACAGGGGAAGAGTCATGTCTTTCTTAAAGGAACATCAGGGGCTCAAAAACAAAAAGAAGATTAAAGAGAGAAAGGCAAATGAGGGCAAGCAGTAGCTCACTCGATTTTTTTTAAAGAAAGGTGAACTCCAAATGCATCATCGAGCATTGACATGGTTTAACATAACGTAAATATCTACACGAGGTAGAATAGCATACATTTATGTTCATACTCTATTTGAATAATATACCAATACTTTAAAGTATCACACCCTACAAATAACGGAGTGAGAAGCAGACTGAGGCGGGGCTGTGAGCTCAACACACTGCCACCTCTTCTGCTGCCGTACCACCCCAGAGTCAGAAGTTTACATATAAACACTGTATATTTCCCTCCATTGTCAAAATATAAAACCCGCGGAAACCAGTGGTGGAATGTAACAAAGTATTTGTACTTCGTTACTGTACTTAAGTAAATTTTTACGTATCTATACTTTACTTAAGTAAAAAAAATAATGCATATTTATACTTTTACTCAAGTAGATTTTTCAGCAATTATCTGTACTTTGTACTCCACTACATTTTGAAAATGCGTGTCGTTACATCCTTCCGAATCTTGCATAAAAAAAATTGAAGTTTTGGCGTTGCTAGCCAATGCACGTTGAAACAGATCGGAGATCTGATTGGTCAGAGAACTCACGCGCTCAGCGAGCGTTTTGAAACAACACAAGCAGAACTGATGTAAATCGAAGAAAAGGACACGGTGGATACCAAATATCAAACATGGACGAAGAGCCAACAACGTCGACTGAGCTTGAGCTTGTTCCTGCAGCTCTGATTCTCAGAGACATCCCTGGCCTTATTTAATCAAGTTATTGACTCCTGGCGTTTTCAATGTGTAAACTGCCTACCTCAACGTGAAGAACTGTTGGCGTTTAAAAACTCCCCTTCAAATTTGAAGAAACATATAGAGGTAAGACATGCAATGCTAGTTATTAATATTTAAGTTACAAACTTGCTA
>JALDNG010003710.1:0-16484 GCA_024349245.1 Neodontobutis hainanensis
TGGCTCTTCAAAACTGTAGCTCTTCTGGTCACACCTGTGTGTTGAGGTAAGTAGCCACCTCTATGTGCTTTATAGAAGAAAAAGCAGAGAAACCCGTGACAGCACATCTGTGTTGGACAATCAAATCCTGTCCTAACATCTTTGTGTCTGATAACAGAGCACCAATTCTATAGATCTGTAGGAGAAAAGACTTCAAACATTGCAACAACAATGTGATTTTTTTATAGGTTTTTATGAAAAGCTCTTATTATTGTCTTTTAAACATGCATTTTAGTACCATTTTCTTACTAAGCTAAAAAGTTGCAAACAGTCTATAATATGTTGTGTTTGAATAAGCTATTACCACATGCCAAAGTGGTCACCAGCAGCTTCAGTTTTTAAATAAATGTTGCAACTGCTTAATGCAGAAGCACAAATTCACGTTTTTTTTCTCTTCATCATTCTCTATAAACACATAGATGGCGTCCTTAGACTCCTCATTTGGTTTGCATTTCTCCTTTAAAAAAAGAAAGAGAGTGGTTCAATGACTGAATGTAAATCTGTAATACATTTTGGCACTCCACTTAATATTGCATCAGGAGAAGCCGTTTCAGAGGTCCATCAAAAAAACACTAAATAATTAATCCTGAAAGCAAAGTTCAAAACCAGTGTAGGCTTGTAGTTAGCACTTGGTACGAGAAGCTTCATGTAGTACGTTGTTCATTTTGTACGTGTGATTTTGTCATTAATGGATCACTCATATGATAAATGCATGCATTATATAATACTTGCCATATGTAAAATAAAAAAAAATCCATGTAAAGGCATTTTACAACAGGAATTTATGTTTTTTTTTAATAAAGATCTTCTCTTTATTATGTTCAGCTGTTTGTCTTAATGAACCTTCAGGGCTTTTTCTTTGCGCTCAATGACTTTCTTACTTTGGGCAGGACAGAGATGTCATGTGTTCCTAATTTATCAGCTGATCACTGTGTACACAACCCATGAGCCATGCAAAAATGTTCTTGCTTTACCAACTGCTGCACACTCTGTTGCTTGTTAAAGCTTTATCTTCATCTACCCAGCTTCCACCTGTGCCAGCAAACATATCTGAACCTATGGGAGCTCTCGAAATGGCAAAATAGTATTGCAGTATTGCTTCCCTGCTGCTGCTCATTATGCTCCTGCTTAACCAAGAGTGTGAATACTGGATAAGCAGGGAACAGCTTTAAACAAAACAACCAATGTCCAAAGTTAGTCTGTCATGTACTGTTTAATATAAAATTATTATGTAATTGAACTATATTTGGTGATAACGTCAACTGGGAAAATGGGGAGATTTGTGTGTCAGTTACTGGGGGTCTTTGCTTGGCAAATGTTGGGTCAAAAGTGAATCCTATACTCAGCCCTTCAGCAACACAACCTCCAATAAGGGCTGTCATTTGAAATTCTCTAATTGTACAGTGCAGTTACAGAGACCAACCCTTTCATTGCAGTTGTACAAACATGCTGCTTAGTTATGCAGCTCTGCACATGGGTTCCTGTAAATGTGAAATGACAGACTCAGCCAAAAGGATGACCCACTGGCAGCTCACTGTCATTGCCTTTCCCCTGTGGATTAATTTGTCATGAACATTAGGGATATCATCCTTCAAGTCAGCCAATGAAAGTCATGGGATTGGCAGATAAAGGGCATGGGGGATTTCAACAGGGTAGATTCACAGGGCTTTGTATATATTAGAGTGTCACATAAAGCCTGGAGCTACAGTGTATCGCTCAGCTTTAAGGTAATGGATACCTGTCTTCTTAATCGTATCTCTATAGAGTTAGTGGAAGGGAGGTGGGGGGAGGATGTATTGTTAAAGAATGCAGCGGTGGGCATCCCTCGATCTGAGGTTTGGGCAAAGAAGGCAGTTTTTAAAAATAGATGCAACCTACACAGGTTGTTTCGTTTTTATTTATTGGCTCTTCTACTCACAGGTTGAAAAGAGGGTTTCTTTTTTATATTTTTCTAATGGTAGCCCTAATGTGACAGTTGATTAAGTTGTAAGTATTTACTGACTATCAGTGACCTTCCAAAGAAAACATTTTTTTTTTCTTTTTTTTAGGACAGTGTACAATATACATTAAGCCTAAGCTGAGACCAAACTTTAGCCTAACAGCTAATTCAAATTCACTCAGCAATTTTAGAAAGTATGACCACAGCAAAAACTCATATTATTTTTCTGACTTTCTGTTCACCATTCTTCCAGCGGAACAATACTCCCACCCTAACTCTGAGGATTTGCTCCTTTTTTCTGGGCTTGACCAGTGGTTGTAATCTCGTTTTAGTGAACTCTAAGGACCCTACCGTCTTGTTAGCTCCAGCGCAAAGAACAAGTCCATTCATTATATGGAGCCTGATGAATGACTTGGTCAGACAGTAAGGGAAAGCCAAGGTGTAAATGTTCAACCTCTCATAAATCACATCGACGGGCAAGTCTAGACCTTAACCTACATGTACTCAGGAGTGATGATACCTTTGTATATTACTTACCAGTTGTGTGGGAAAATATTATTTGAGAATAGTACTGTGGCTGAGTTGTAAATTTTCACCATGTAAAAATTTACAACTCACACAATGCTGTGAAACTTCACACAATGCTGAGTATGTGGACATCTTCATAATAATAATAATAATAATAATAATAATAATAATAATTAAAGCCGCGAGCGGCGATAAAGACCCTCGCCTCCCTTGCGACCGCGGAGGCACATATACTCGGAGGACTGCATTTCGTGCTTTAAAGCGTAAACTTCACGGTAATGTCGAATAACCGGGCCTGTTCCTCTGCTTGACTCTTCTTCTGGCTGGAGCCTGCTTCATCACCTCGGGCCTGAGCTACTGCTAGGGCCTGCTACACCACCTTGTAATTTAGAGTTAAAAGGTCTCCACAATCCCTGGTTTTCCTGTGTTCTGTCTGAACTTTTGAAAATAAAAGATTATTCTTGGGCTGAGGCGAGGAAAACAAAGTACTTACTGGAGATTTGAGATGACTAAGAAATACAAAATGGCCACCTTCCCGTGTGTGATAGGGTGTGGTCACAATTGGCTTTTTTGTTCATAATCACATGCTGGATGTGTGTACCAAGTTTCATTTGCCTACGACAAACTAAAATTTTCCCATCCCATTGACCTTTTCCACATATTTGGGGCGTTGCTATGGCAACAAAGTTATAGATAGGGGGTGGTTGTCATTGGCTTTTATGTTCGTCATGACATAAGAGATGTGTGTACCAAATTTCATGTCTTTATGACAAACTAAATTCTTGGCTCCCATTATAAGTTTGTAGGGGGCGCTGGAGGGCCTTTTCTTGAGGTAACATTTTTATTTGTATATTTTTGTGTTCAGGTCATGAATGTGCACAAACGCCTTTTTGGGTCCAACTTTATCCGAGAAGGCGTTTGAGAGTTAATGGATATTTTATTTTAACAAAAATGGCCACCTCGTTACGAGCTTGCCACACCCACACCTAATAAAAAAAATTAAAATAAATTGATAATTTTTGTCGGCACTGGTGTCTAGATAATACTCACCAAATTTGGGTGCTTTTAGAGAAAAACACGATGAGTTGAATCTTTTTGCGTTAGGTGCGATTTAGGTGGTTGTGCCTTTCACCCCACATGGCGGACTTCCTGTTCAGTTTAGGGTGTGGCTGTCATAGACTTTTCTGTTTGGGCTGATGTGTCCTATGGATGTACCAAGTTTCATTTTTCTACGATGAAAAAAAGTTACTTTCTTTTTCCATAGGCGCAATGTATTTTGACTTTTTTAGGGGTCGCCACTTAGTCATTTTTTCATATTTTTTCTTGCGGACTTCATTTAAATAAACTTTTTTCCGGTCTTGAATTTTGGGCAAAGTTTCCTGAGGTTCTCTGTTTTTTTGAAAAAGAGAGGTGTATTTTAAGGCAATTCACATCTTCAATTCAAAATGGCTGCCTTCTCTTGTGTGATAGGGTGTGGTCACAATTGGCTTTTATGTTCATAAGCCCATGGTGGATGTGTGTACCAAGTTTCATTTGCCTACGACAAACTAAAATTTTCCCATCCCATTGACCTTTTCCACATATTTGGGGCGTTGCTATGGCAACACAGTTATAGCTAGGGGGTGGTTGTCATTGGCTTTTATGTTCGTCATGACATAACAGATGTGTGTACCAAATTTCATGTCTCTATGACAAACTAAATTCTTGGCTCCCATTATAAGTTTGTAGGGGCGCTGGAGGGCCATTTCTAAAGATAACTTTTTTAATTACATATTTTTGTGTTCAGGTCATGAATGTGCACAAACGCCTTTTTGCGTCCAACTCGATCCGAGAAACCGTTTGAGAGTTAATGGATATTTTATTACCACAAAAATGGCCACCTCGTTACGGGCTTGCCACACCCACACCTAATTAAAAATACAAATAAATTGATAATTTTTCGGCACTGGTGTTTAGCTAATACTCACCAAATTTGGGGCCATTTAGATGAAAACACGATGAGTTGAATCGTTTTGTGCGAGGGGTGCGATTTAGGTGGTTGCGCCTTTCACCCCACATGGCGGACTTCCTGTTCAGTTTAGGGTGTGGCTGTCATCGACTTTTCTGTTTGCCCTGAAGTTTACTATGGATGTACCAAGTTTAATTTTTCTACGTTGAAAAAAATCTACTTTCACTTTCCATAAGCATAATGTATTTTGACTTTTCTAGGGGTCGCCACTGAGTCATTTTTTCATATTTTTTCTTATGGACTTCATTTTCATAAATTTTTCGCCGGGCCTGAATTTTGGGCAAAGTTTCCTGAGTTTTCGTGCATGTTCAGCGGGTCAAATTAGCCCTCAAAGAGCAGAAGAAGAATAATTAAAGCCGCGAGCGGCGATAAAGACCCTCGCCTCCCTTGCGACCGCGGAGGCACATATACTCGGAGGACTGCATTTCGTGCTTTAAAGCGTAAACTTCACGGTAATGTCGAATAACCGGGCCTGTTCCTCTGCTTGACTCGTCTTCTGGCTGGAGCCTGCTTCATCACCTCGGGCCTGAGCTACTGCTAGGGCCTGCTACACCACCTTGTAATTTAGAGTTAAAAGGTCTCCACAATCCCTGGTTTTCCTGTGTTCTGTCTGAACTTTTGAAAATAAAAGATTATTCTTGGGCTGAGGCGAGGAAAACAAAGTACTTACTGGAGATTTGAGATGACTAAGAAATACAAAATGGCCACCTTCCCGTGTGTGATAGGGTGTGGTCACAATTGGCTTTTTTGTTCATAATCACATGCTGGATGTGTGTACCAAGTTTCATTTGCCTACGACAAACTAAAATTTTCCCATCCCATTGACCTTTTCCACATATTTGGGGCGTTGCTATGGCAACACAGTTATAGATAGGGGGTGGTTGTCATTGGCTTTTATGTTCGTCATGACATAAGAGATGTGTGTACCAAATTTCATGTCTTTATGACAAACTAAATTCTTGGCTCCCATTATAAGTTTGTAGGGGGCGCTGGAGGGCCATTTCTTGAGATAACATTTTTATTTGTATATTTTTGTGTTCAGGTCATGAATGTGCACAAACGCCTTTTTGGGTCCAACTTTATCCGAGAAGGCGTTTGAGAGTTAATGGATATTTTATTTTAACAAAAATGGCCACCTCGTTAGCTTGCCACACCCACACCTAATAAAAAAAATTAAAATAATTTGATAATTTTTGTCGGCACTGGTGTCTAGATAATACTCACCAAATTTGGGTACTTTTAGAGAAAAACACGATGAGTTGAATCTTTTTGCGTTAGGGGTGCGATTTAGGTGGTTGTGCCTTTCACCCCACATGGCGGACTTCCTGTTGAGTTTAGGGTGTGGCTGTCATAGACTTTTCTGTTTGGGCTGATGTGTCCTATGGATGTACCAAGTTTCATTTTTCTACGATGAAAAAAAGTTACTTTCTTTTTCCATAGGCGCAATGTATTTTGACTTTTTTAGGGGTCGCCACTGAGTCATTTTTTCATATTTTTTCTTGCGGACTTCATTTAAATAAACTTTTTCCGGTCTTGAATTTTGGGCAAAGTTTCCTGAGGTTCTCTGTTTTTGAAAAAGAGAGGTGTATTTTAAGGCAATTCACATCTTCAATTCAAAATGGCTGCCTTCTCTTGTGTGATAGGGTGTGGTCACAATTGGCTTTTATGTTCATAAGCCCATGGTGGATGTGTGTACCAAGTTTCATTTGCCTACGACAAACTAAAAATTTCCCTTCCCATTGACCTTTTCCACATATTTGGGGCGTTGCTATGGCAACACAGTTATAGCTAGGGGGTGGTTGTCATTGGCTTTTATGTTCGTCATGACATAACAGATGTGTGTACCAAATTTCATGTCTCTATGACAAACTAAATTCTTGGCTCCCATTATAAGTTTGTAGGGGGCGCTGGAGGGCCATTTCTAAAGATAACTTTTTTAATTACATATTTTTGTGTTCAGGTCATGAATGTGCACAAACGCCTTTTTGCGTCCAACTCGATCCGAGAAACCGTTTGAGAGTTAATGGATATTTTATTACCACAAAAATGGCCACCTCGTTACGGGCTTGCCACACCCACACCTAATTAAAAATACAAATAAATTGATAATTTTTGTCGGCACTGGTGTTTAGCTAATACTCACCAAATTTGGGGCCATTTAGATGAAAACACGATGAGTTGAATCGTTTTGTGCGAGGGGTGCGATTTAGGTGGTTGCGCCTTTCACCCCACATGGCGGACTTCCTGTTCAGTTTAGGGTGTGGCTGTCATCGACTTTTCTGTTTGCCCTGAAGTTTACTATGGATGTACCAAGTTTAATTTTTCTACGTTGAAAAAAATCTACTTTCACTTTCCATAAGCATAATGTATTTTGACTTTTCTAGGGGTCGCCACTGAGTCATTTTTTCATATTTTTTCTTATGGACTTCATTTTCATAAATTTTTCGCCGGGCCTGAATTTTGGGCAAAGTTTCCTGAGTTTTCGTGCATGTTCAGCGGGTCAAATTAGCCCTCAAAGAGCAGAAGAAGAATAATAATAATAATAATTAAAGCCGCGGCGCGATAAAGACCCTCGCCTCCCTTGCGACGCGGAGGCACATATACTCGGAGGACTGCATTTCGCTTTAAAGCGTAAACTTCACGGTAATGTCGAATAACCGGGCCTGTTCCTCTGCTTGACTCTTCTTCTGGCTGGAGCCTGCTTCATCACCTCGGGCCTGAGCTACTGCTGGGGCCTGCTACACCACCTTGTAATTTAGAGTTAAAAGGTCTCCACAATCCCTGGTTTTCCTGGGATCTGTCTGAACTTTTGAAAATAAAAGATTATTCTTGGGCTGAGGCGAGAAAAACAAAGTACTGACTAGAGATTTGAGATGACTAAGAAATGCAAAATGGCCGCCTTCCCGTGTGTGATAGGGTGTGGCCACAATTGGCTTTTTTGTTCATAATCACATGCTGGATGTGTGTACCAAGTTTCATTTGCCTACGACAAACTAAAATTTTCACTTCCCATTGAGTTTTTCCATATATTTGGGGCGTTGCTATGGCAACAAATTTATAGATAGGGGGTGGTTGTCATTGGCTTTTATGTTCGTCATGACATAAGAGATGTGTGTACCAATTTTCATGTCTTTATGACAAAGTAAATTCTTGGCTCCCATTATAAGTTTGTAGGGGGCGCTGGAGGGCCATTTCTAAAGATAATCATTTTATTTACATATCTTTGTGTTCAGGTCATGAATGTGCACAAATGCCTTTTTGCGTCCAACTCGTTTCGAGAAACCATTTGAGAGTTAAGAGATATTTTATTTGAACAAAAATGGCCACCTCGTTACGGGCTTGCCACACCCACACCTAATAAAAAAAATACAAATAAATTGATAATTTTTGTTGGCACTGGTGTCTAGATAATACTCACCAAATTTGGGTGCTTTATGATGAAAACACGATGAGTTGAATCGTTTTGCGCGAGGGGTGCGATTTAGGTAGTTGCGACTTTCACCCCACATGGCGGACTTCCTGTTGAGTTTAGGGTGTGGCTGTCATCGACTTTTCTGTTTGCCCTGAAGTTTACTATGGATGTACCAAGTTTCATTTTTGTACGTTGAAAAAAATTTACTTTCACTTTCCATAAGCATAATGTATTTTGACATTTCCAGGGGTCGCTACTGAGTCCTTTTTTCATATTTTTTCCTGCGGACTTCATTTTAATACATTTTTTACCGGGCTTGAATTTTGGGCAAAGTTTCCTGAGGTTCTCTGTTTTGTTGAAAAAGAGAAGTTTATTTTTAGGCAATTCACATCTTCAATTCAAAATGGCCGCCTTCTCGTGTGTGATAGGGTGTGGTCACAATAGGCTTTTATGTTCATAAGCCCATGGTGGATGTGTGTACCAAGTTTCATTTGCCTATGACAAACTAAAATTTTCCCATCCCATTGACCTTTTACACATATTTGGGGTGTTGCTATGGCAACGCAGTTATAGATAGGGGGTGGTTGTCATTGGCTTTTATGTTCGTCATGACATAACAGATGTGTGTACCAAATTTCATGTCTCTATGACAAACTAAATTCTTGGCTCCCATTATAAGTTTGTAGGGGGCGCTGGAGGGCCATTTCTAAAGATAACTCTTTTATTTACATATTTTTGTGTTCAGGTCATGAATGTGCACAAACGCCTTTTTGCGTCCAACTCGATCCGAGAAACCGTTTGAGAGTTAAGAGATATTTTATTATCTCAAAAATGGCCACCTCGTTACGGGCTTGCCACACCCACACCTAATGAAAAAAATAACAATAAATGGATAATTTTTGTCGGCACTGGTGTCTAGATAATACTCACCAAATTTGGGTGCTTTTAGATGAAAACACGATGAGT
Source organism: Neodontobutis hainanensis (assembly GCA_024349245.1). Lineage (NCBI taxonomy): Eukaryota > Metazoa > Chordata > Actinopteri > Gobiiformes > Odontobutidae > Neodontobutis > Neodontobutis hainanensis. The sequence goes on from JALDNG010003710.1 coordinate 8,893, forward strand.
TGAATCGTTTTGTGCGAGGTGCGATTTAGGTGGTCACGCCTTTCACCCCACATGGCGGACTTCCTGTTGGGTTTAGGCTGTGGCTGTCATCGACTTTTCTGTTTGCCCTGAAGTTTACTATGGATGTACCAAGTTTCATTTTTCTACGTTGAAAAAAATGTACTTTCACTTTCCATAAGCATAATGTATTTTGACTTTTCCAGGGTCGCCACTGAGTCATCTTTTCATATTTTTCTTGCGAACTTCATTTTCATAAATTTTTCCGGGCCTGAATTTTGGGCAAAGTTTCCTGAGTTTTCGTGCATGTTCAGCGGGTCAAATTAGCCCTCAAAGAGCAGAAAAAATAATAATAATAATAATAATTAAAGCCGCGAGCGGCGATAAAGACCCTCGCCTCCCTTGCGACCGCGGAGGCACATATACTCGGAGGACTGCATTTCGTGCTTTAAAGCGTAAACTTCACGGTAATGTCGAATAACCGGGCCTGTTCCTCTGCTTGACTGTTCTTCTGGCTGGAGCCTGCTTCATCACCTCGGGCCTGTGCTACTGTTGGGGCCTGATACACCACCTTGTATTTAGAGTTAAAGGTCTCCACAATCCCTGGTTTTCCTGTGATCTGTCTGAACTTTTGAAAATAAAAGATTATTCTTTGGCTAAGGCGAGAAAACAAAGTACTGACTGGAGATTTGAGATGACTAAGAAATGCAAAATGGCCACCTTCTCGTGTGTGATAGGGTGTGGTCACAATAGGCTTTTATGTTCATAAGCCCATGGTGGATGTGTGTACCAAGTTTCATTTGCCTCGGACAAACTAAAATTTTCACTTCCCATTGACCTTTTCCACATATTTGGGGCGTTGCTATGGCAACACAGTTATAGATAGGGGTGGTTGTCATTGGCTTTTTGTTCGCATGACATAAGAGATGTGTGTACCAAATTTCATGTCTTTATGACAAACTAAATTCTTGGGTCCCATTATAAGTTTGTAGGGGGCGCTGGAGGGCCATTTCTAAAGATAATCCTTTTATATACATATTTTTGTGTTCAGGTCATAAATGTGCACAAATGCCTTTTGGGTCCAACTTCATCCGAGAAGGCGTTTGAGAGTTAATGGATATTTTATTTTAACAAAAATGGCCACCTCGTTACGAGCTTGCCACACCCACACCTAATAAAAAAAATTAAAATAAATTGATAATTTTTGTCGGCACTGGTGTCTAGATAATACTCACCAAATTTGGGTGCTTTTAGAGAAAAACACGATGAGTTGAATCTTTTTGCGTTAGGGCTGCGATTTAGGTGGTTGTGCCTTTCACCCCACATGGCGGACTTCCTGTTGAGTTTAGGCTGTTGCTGTCATAGACTTTTCTGTTTGGGCTGATGTGTCCTATGGATGTACCAAGTTTCATTTTTCTACGATGAAAAAAAGTTACTTTCTTTTTCCATAGGCGCAATGTATTTTGACTTTTTTAAGGGTCGCCACTGAGTCATTTTTTCATATTTTTTCTTGCGGACTTCATTTAAATAAACTTTTTTCCGGTCTTGAATTTTGGGCAAAGTTTCCTGAGGTTCTCTGTTTTTTTGAAAAAGAGAGGTGTATTTTAAGGCAATTCACATCTTCAATTCAAAATGGCTGCCTTCTCTTGTGTGATAGGGTGTGGTCACAATTGGCTTTTATGTTCATAAGCCCATGGTGGATGTGTGTACCAAGTTTCATTTGCCTACGACAAACTAAAATTTTCCCATCCCATTGACCTTTTCCACATATTTGGGGCGTTGCTATGGCAACACAGTTATAGCTAGGGGGTGGTTGTCATTGGCTTTTATGTTCGTCATGACATAACAGATGTGTGTACCAAATTTAATGTCTCTATGACAAACTAAATTCTTGGCTCCCATTATAAGTTTGTAGGGGGCGCTGGAGGGCCATTTCTAAAGATAACTTTTTTAATTACATATTTTTGTGTTCAGGTCATGAATGTGCACAAACGCCTTTTTGCGTCCAACTCGATCCGAGAAACCGTTTGAGGGTTAATGGATATTTTATTACCACAAAAATGGCCACCTCGTTACGGGCTTGCCACACCCACACCTAATTAAAAATACAAATAAATTGATAATTTTTGTCGGCACTGGTGTTTAGCTAATACTCACCAAATTTGGGGCCATTTAGATGAAAACACGATGAGTTGAATCGTTTTGTGCGAGGGGTGCGATTTAGGTGGTTGCGCCTTTCACCCCACATGGCGGACTTCCTGTTGAGTTTAGGGTGTGGCTGTCATCGACTTTTCTGTTTGCCCTGAAGTTTACTATGGATGTACCAAGTTTCATTTTTCTACGTTGAAAAAAATGTACTTTCACTTTCCATAAGCATAATGTATTTTGACTTTTCTAGGGGTCGCCACTGAGTCATTTTTTCATATTTTTTCCTGCAGACTTTATTTTATTAAATTTTTCGCCGGGCCTGAATTTTGGGCAAAGTTTCCTGAGTTTTCGTGCATGTTCAGGGGGTCAAATTAGCCCCCAAAGAGCAGAAAAAATAATAATAATAATAATAATAATAATAATAATAATAACGGACGCTATCAGAAATAATAGACCCTTCCGGTTATCACCGGCTCGGGTCTAATAATAATAACGGACGCCATCAGAAATAATAGACCCTTCCGGTTATCACCGGCTCGGTCTAATAATAATAATTAAAGCCGCGAGCGCGATAAAGACCCTCGCCTCCCTTGCGACCGCGGAGGCACATATACTCGGAGGACTGCATTTCGTGCTTTAAAGCGTAAACTTCACGGTAATGTCGAATAACCGGGCCTGTTCCTCTGCTTGACTCTTCTTCTGGCTGGAGCCTGCTTCATCACCTCGGGCCTGAGCTACTGCTGGGGCCTGCTACACCACCTTGTAATTTAGAGTTAAAAGGTCTCCACAATCCCTGGTTTTCCTGTGTTCTGTCTGAACTTTTGAAAATAAAAGATTATTCTTGGGCTGAGGCGAGAAAAACAAAGTACTTACTGGAGATTTGAGATGACTAAGAAATACAAAATGGCCACCTTCCCGTGTGTGATAGGGTGTGGTCACAATTGGCTTTTTGTTCATAATCACATGCTGGATGTGTGTACCAAGTTTCATTTGCCTCGGACAAACTAAAATTTTCCATCCCATTGACCTTTTCCACATATTTGGGGCGTTGCTATAGCAACACAGTTATAGATAGGGGGTGGTTGTCATTGGCTTTTATGTTCGTCATGACATAAGAGATGTGTGTACCAAATTTCATGTCTTTATGACAAACTAAATTCTTGGCTCCCATTATAAGTTTGTAGGGGGCGCTGGAGGGCCATTTCTAGAGATAACATTTTTATTTGTATATTTTTGTGTTCAGGTCATGAATGTGCACAAACGCCTTTTGGGTCCAACTTTATCCGAGAAACTGTTTGAGAGTTAATGGATATTTTATTTTAACAAAAATGGCCACCTCGTTACGAGCTTGCCACACCCACACCTAATAAAAAAAATTAAAATAAATTGATAATTTTTGTCGGCACTGGTGTCTAGATAATACTCACCAAATTTGGGTGCTTTTAGAGAAAAACACGATGAGTTGAATCTTTTTGCGTTAGGGGTGCGATTTAGGTGGTTGTGCCTTTCACCCCACATGGCGGACTTCCTGTTGAGTTTAGGCTGTGGCTGTCATAGACTTTTCTGTTTGCTGATGTGTCCTATGGATGTACCAAGTTTCATTTTTCTACGATGAAAAAAGTTACTTTCTTTTTCCATAGGCGCAATGTATTTTGACTTTTTAGGGTCGCCACTGAGTCATTTTTCATATTTTTCTTGCGGACTTCATTTAAATAAACTTTTTTCCGGTCTTGAATTTTGGGCAAAGTTTCCTGAGGTTCTCTGTTTTTTTGAAAAAGAGAGGTGTATTTTAAGGCAATTCACATCTTCAATTCAAAATGGCTGCCTTCTCTTGTGTGATAGGGTGTGGTCACAATTGGCTTTTATGTTTATAAGCCCATGGTGGATGTGTGTACCAAGTTTCATTTGCCTACGACAAACTAAAATTTTCCCATCCCATTGACCTTTTCCACATATTTGGGGCGTTGCTATGGCAACACAGTTATAGCTAGGGGGTGGTTGTCATTGGCTTTTATGTTCGTCATGACATAACAGATGTGTGTACCAAATTTCATGTCTCTATGACAAACTAAATTCTTGGCTCCCATTATAAGTTTGTAGGGGGCGCTGGAGGGCCATTTCTAAAGATAACTTTTTTAATTACATATTTTTGTGTTCAGGTCATGAATGTGCACAAACGCCTTTTTGCGTCCAACTCGATCCGAGAAACCGTTTGAGAGTTAATGGATATTTTATTACCACAAAAATGGCCACCTCGTTCGGGCTTGCCACACCCACACCTAATTAAAAAAATACAAATAAATTGATAATTTTTGTCGGCACTGGTGTTTAGCTAATACTCACCAAATTTGGGGCCATTTAGATGAAAACACGATGAGTTGAATCGTTTTGTGCGAGGGGTGCGATTTAGGTGGTTGCGCCTTTCACCCCACATGGCGGACTTCCTGTTCAGTTTAGGGTGTGGCTGTCATCGACTTTTCTGTTTGCCCTGAAGTTTACTATGGATGTACCAAGTTTCATTTTTCTACGTTGAAAAAAATGTACTTTCACTTTCCATAAGCATAATGTATTTTGACTTTTCTAGGGTCGCCACTGAGTCATTTTTTCATATTTTTCTTACGGACTTCATTTTCATAAATTTTTCGCCGGGCCTGAATTTTGGGCAAAGTTTCCTGAGTTTTCGCATGTTCAGCGGGTCAAATTAGCCCTCAAAGAGCAGAAGAATAATAATAATAATAATAATAATAATTAAAGCCGCGAGCGCGATAAAGACCCTCGCCTCCCTTGCGACGCGAGGCACATATACTCGGAGGACTGCATTTCGCGCTTTAAAGCGTAAACTTCACGGTAATGTCGAATAACCGGGCCTGTTCCTCTGCTTGACTCTTCTTCTGGCTGGAGCCTGCTTCATCACCTCGGGCCTGAGCTACTGCTGGGGCCTGCTACACCACCTTGTAATTTAGAGTTAAAAGGTCTCCACAATCCCTGGTTTTCCTGGGATCTGTCTGAACTTTTGAAAATAAAAGATTATTCTTGGGCTGAGGCGAAAAACAAAGTACTGACTAGAGATTTGAGATGACTAAGAAATGCAAAATGGCCGCCTTCCGTGTGTGATAGGGTGTGGCCACAATTGGCTTTTTGTTCATAATCACATGCTGGATGTGTGTACCAAGTTTCATTTGCCTGACAAACTAAAATTTTCACTTCCCATTGAGTTTTTCCATATATTTGGGGTGTTGCTATGGCAACAAATTTATAGATAGGGGGTGGTTGTCATTGGCTTTTATGTTCGTCATGACATAAGAGATGTGTGTACCAATTTTCATGTCTTTATGACAAAGTAAATTCTTGGCTCCCATTATAAGTTTGTAGGGGGCGCTGGAGGGCCATTTCTAAAGATAATCATTTTATTTACATATCTTTGTGTTCAGGTCATGAATGTGCACAAATGCCTTTTTGCGTCCAACTCGTTTCGAGAAACCGTTTGAGAGTTAAGAGATATTTTATTTGAACAAAAATGGCCACCTCGTTACGGGCTTGCCACACCCACACCTAATAAAAAAAATACAAATAAATTGATAATTTTTGTTGGCACTGGTGTCTAGATAATACTCACCAAATTTGGGTGCTTTATGATGAAAACACGATGAGTTGAATCGTTTTGCGCGAGGGGTGCGATTTAGGTAGTTGCGACTTTCACCCCACATGGCGGACTTCCTGTTGAGTTTAGGGTGTGGCTGTCATCGACTTTTCTGTTTGCCCTGAAGTTTACTATGGATGTACCAAGTTTCATTTTTGTACGTTGAAAAAAATTTACTTTCACTTTCCATAAGCATAATGTATTTTGACTTTTCCAGGGGTCGCTACTGAGTCATTTTTCATATTTTTCTTATGGACTTCATTTTAATACATTTTTACCGGGCTTGAATTTTGGGCAAAGTTTCCTGAGGTTCTCTGTTTTGTTGAAAAAGAGAAGTTTATTTTTAGGCAATTCACATCTTCAATTCAAAATGGCCGCCTTCTCGTGTGTGATAGGGTGTGGTCACAATAGGCTTTTATGTTCATAAGCCCATGGTGGATGTGTGTACCAAGTTTCATTTGCCTATGACAAACTAAAATTTTCCCATCCCATTGACCTTTTACACATATTTGGGGTGTTGCTATGGCAACGCAGTTATAGATAGGGGGTGGTTGTCATTGGCTTTTATGTTCGTCATGACATAACAGATGTGTGTACCAAATTTCATGTCTCTATGACAAACTAAATTCTTGGCTCCCATTATAAGTTTGTAGGGGGCGCTGGAGGGCCATTTCTAAAGATAACTCTTTTATTTACATATTTTTGTGTTCAGGTCATGAATGTGCACAAACGCCTTTTTGCGTCCAACTCGATCCGAGAAACCGTTTGAGAGTTAAGAGATATTTTATTATCTCAAAAATGGCCACCTCGTTACGGGCTTGCCACACCCACACCTAATGAAAAAAATAACAATAAATGGATAATTTTTGTCGGCACTGGTGTCTAGATAATACTCACCAAATTTGGGTGCTTTTAGATGAAAACACGATGAGTTGAATCGTTTTGTGCGAGGGGTGCGATTTAGGTGGTCACGCCTTTCACCCCACATGGCGGACTTCCTGTTGGGTTTAGGCTGTGGCTGTCATCGACTTTTCTGTTTGCCCTGAAGTTTACTATGGATGTACCAAGTTTCATTTTTCTACGTTGAAAAAAATGTACTTTCACTTTCCATAAGCATAATGTATTTTGACTTTTCCAGGGGTCGCCACTGAGTCATCTTTTCATATTTTTTCTTGCGAACTTCATTTTCATAAATTTTTCGCCGGGCCTGAATTTTGGGCAAAGTTTCCTGAGTTTTCGTGCATGTTCAGCGGGTCAAATTAGCCCTCAAAGAGCAGAAAAAAAAAAATAATAATAATAATAATAATAATAATAATAATAATAACGGACGCCATCAGAAATAATAGACCTTTCCGGTTATCACCGGCTCGGGTCTAATAATAATAATTAAAGCCGCGAGCGGCGATAAAGACCCTCGCCTCCCTTGCGACCGCGGAGGCACATATACTCGGAGGACTGCATTTCGTGCTTTAAAGCGTAAACTTCACGGTAATGTCGAATAACCGGGCCTGTTCCTCTGCTTGACTCTTCTTCTGGCTGGAGCCTGCTTCATCACCTCGGGCCTGAGCTACTGCTAGGGCCTGCTACACCACCTTGTAATTTAGAGTTAAAAGGTCTCCACAATCCCTGGTTTTCCTGTGTTCTGTCTGAACTTTTGAAAATAAAAGATTATTCTTGGGCTGAGGCGAGAAAACAAAGTACTTACTGGAGATTTGAGATGACTAAGAAATACAAAATGGCCACCTTCCCGTGTGTGATAGGGTGTGGTCACAATTGGCTTTTTGTTCATAATCACATGCTGGATGTG
>JALDNG010003711.1:0-24421 GCA_024349245.1 Neodontobutis hainanensis
ACTCAGTCTTTAGACGAATCATTCCTCGAAGAAATTTATTCTTTGAAAAGTATTGAAGTCATTTATCGTTATGTTTACCATGATATCTTCGATTCATAACAAAATATTGTTTATTAAAGAAAATTATAAAATAAAAATCTTTTTTAAAAATGTAATATAATTGCAAATAAGGATTTTAAGAAATATTTATTTTGAATTACTGGAGAAATTAAACTTTAATAAGGATTAATTATGTTTATATAAATATGATTCCAGAAGTGATAGCCTTTTAAGTATAAAAATTCATTTCTTAAAATATTTAAGAAGTTGTACTTTCATGTTTAAAAATTTTTATCATTATATATGTATTATAGACAGATATGGATAAAATAATTCGTTTTAAACATAAATTATCGTCAATATTTAGTTTAATTATTACCTTGATAAATGTATTTTTGAATTTTGTGTTATTTCATTTTAATTTAAGCAAAAATTCATTTTTAATTTATATGATAAATACTTTCAATCAAGATGAATTATTTGTTAAATCAATTAATATACGTCTCTCCAGTCAACTTTTTGAACCTTTCCCAATATTTATTAACTAAATACTTTTGAAAATAGTTTTTTGTTTTAAGATCAAGAGAATTAAACTATTTCTTTTTTCTTAATTGATAGAATTATTTCTAAGGCCCGTGTAATCAACGAGTAATAAAAACGAAAAACATCACTAATCTACACAATTTGACGTTAAACACATTGTAAACTGAATGCATATCTCTTAAACATATTTAACTATTTTGTAAAAATATTTAAATTATCACTTTTAAAATAATTTTAAAACTGTTACAAAATTAAAAATATTAAAAATATCTAAATACTTTGCGTAAACTTCTTAATAATAAAATATTTAACTTTAATATTGAAAGAAGATGAAATTTAATTTGAGTAAGATATCTTTTATATGACTGAATAATTTGTGACAGTTGAAACAATAATTACAAAGGTAATCGTGTTAGTTTAAAAGATATATTAAGATAAAAATCATACCAAAAAGAGAATTAAAACAATTTTAGTATCCAAAAATGATACACTAAAAAACTATTCCAAAATGTCAAATGAATTCGATAAATATATATGTCAAATTATTTATGAAATTAACATTTATGATGTTAAAAAGGAGAAATATCGTTTATTTTTCTTAAAATTGATATGATCTAAAGAATTTTATTTGTGTGAAATTAATTTCAAATTTGAAAAAATATTGCTTTTTTATGGTAACAGCATATTTTATTTCATATAGTTTTATTTAATTCGATGAAGAGTAATTTTTAAACAACATCGAGATATCATTGAAACAAAAATAATCGCTTCTTTTGATGTCTACTCAAATTATATTTTTCAAATATGTAGGATTAAGAATATATAACATCCTATTTTGATGAAATATAAATTTACTTGGATAACAATATCGTGAAAAGTCGTTAAATAAAATTTGTATATATATTTTGTTCGTCATAATTATAAATATATTTTATATATAATCCTACAAAACATATTTATTTTGACTATTGACTTTAAATATCCCAGTTAATAAAATTTCAACCCCATTTTAAAGATCCAGGGCTATATATATTTCCTACACGATCTAGCGACGTAGATTGTTAGTCAAATAAGCATTTTATTTAGTTGAAGGCAGATTATATAATAATCGCAGGTTGCTTTATATTTCTCACAATTCAGAATAGTCACAATTGGAAGATATTTTCGATTGAAAGTAATAAGAATATTTAATAATACGTATTTGAATATCCATTTGACTTATATTAATGATCAAATCATGTTACCATTTATTTTGTTGAGCTTTAGTGATTACTTAATGTAAAATCATTTAAAATATTTAAGAGTACTTTTATATCTGAAAAATAAGTATTATTTACTTTCATGTTAATTTTTTAATTATTCAATGTTGTAATTTTATCTTAAAAAATTTTTATTTATATTTAAACATTCTTTTTGTCGTTTATTTTCGTAATTTATGTCAAATGAGCAATTTCAAGAGTTATTTACATTTCTGATGGTTTTACACATATTAATGTTGGAAGATAGTTTTTAGGTTCACTTCAAGACATTTTCAGAATCTTTACAATAAATAGATGATTATAATAAAATTTGGTCAATAATTATACCCTAATAAAAATAAGAAACACAATTAAATGAATAAATAACGTTGGTGTATTTTACCTTTCTTAATTTGTTTTTTTTAAAATCAAATAATTCTAAATTATTTAAAAAGTATTTTGATATATTTAAATCTGTCGAGAAGGAATATATAATATATTATACGCTAGATATAATTCTTATATTATAAACTATAAAGCAGAAATGTCGAGACTTTATTTAATATACAGTTAAAAAGTTAAGACACATGTATAATTAAGAGTATTTGACAATTCCAATGCGATATAATTTAGAAAAGTAAAAATTCATTTTTACAATAATTGACAATGACCTATATATAATACCAACAATTTATCAGATATTTATGAATTAATAATCTTTTTTAGATGTTAGATTTAATTTATTTTATTTGTTATTTTTGTTCTCAAATAAAAATTATTCATGAATATAGATTAAAAAATTAATTGAATTTTAAAAGATTTTAACTCACTTAAACGCTCCTAAGAACATTTTTGATGTATTTAACAATTAAATTTCATTAACCTAAAATAAAATTTGGATATATTCCTAAAAATATATTAAATTTAAATAAATTCCATTCTATAAATTTTTACAAATGTCAGTATTCATAAACATAAATTTTTAATCAAAAATTTTCTATATTTTAACCTTAAATCTACCCTGGAATAAGCATAATTTAAGTGAATTTTCTTAATTTATATTTATTGGTTTAGAAAGAGTCATTAAAATTTATCAAAAATATGTTTTCTTTTAACTTGAGATATTATTGTTTTTAATTCACATGAATAAATAAAAAACAATTGTAAATGGTAAAATTGTAGAAAATCTTTTGTTTAAATATTACACATCAATAATGTGTTAATGCTTGAATACGTACAGAATATTTATAAAATGAATCAAAAACATTTTTTGTTAAAAAAATTTATTTAGTCTGATAAATAAATGTATTACTGTTTGATGATAATGAATTAAAATGTTTATCGAAAATATTTCAAACTCATTACAAGATATTTTATAATTTTAATCTAATATCTCTCTCATTTTAAACATGTTAAATTTGAAAATTAGCCTTTGAAATCTTTAAAGTCTTATTGCATGATATTAGATAAAATATGAGATTTTATTTTCATTTTATGATACTTAAAATGAATTAAAGATTTTCTCAAAATTGATCATTAAAGAAAATTTAATCCCATGTAAACATAAAAAATAAAAGAATTTTATATTTTAAATACCTGAAATTTCTGGGTTTTTTAAATTAAAATAACAAGAACACATTTCTACAAAAATTTTGATTTTATTAGATCAATATCAGAGGTTTTGATCAAGTTAAAAAAACACATTATTTGTTACATTTAAACAAATTCGAACAAAAATACAATAAAGTATGTGGGTCAAAATCTTTAATAATATATCAGATAAAACAAAAACGGAAAGTCTTTTTAAATTAAAACCTATGTTGTAAACAAATTTTAAGACATATATACATACACTTTTTAATTTTCTCTGTGATAATATGATTAAAAGTTTAAGTTATATGATGTGGGCACATATGGCGGTGTTAGATTTATTTTAAACTATAATTCATAAATCGGGTTATCAAGACGTTGTTGATTTTTACGATATAAATGTCATAAAATATTGGTGTAACGATTTATAAATTCCAAATCTTTTTTGAGAAATAAATATACATCGATAATAAATATGTCAATTTATTTTACTCGAATTCAAAAAGTGAATTCTCCTCTTAAATCTCCAAAAAAATTGACAATGTAACATATCTTTTGTTTTTATGTGTTATGAAATATATTTTGTAATTTTATACCTGAAATAATTTCACCTACATTCTCCGTTAAATTAATGTTTTTAACAACACTAACACACTAAAAAGACGAATGATAATCTACGGATAATTTCTAGATGCTTTTAATTTTGTTAATTTCCAAATGATAAATCTTAAAATCGTAAAATTTTAAAAATTAAACGATTTTAATCATTTTTATTTTATAATTTAAAATAAAATAATATATTCATCGATTTTGATAAAAATTTATCACCAAATATAATTATTTATAAAAACATATATGCGATTAAATTTATTTAAGCAAATACATTTCATTATTAAGAATATATGAATATTTTGAACAAAATTTTTTCAAAATAAGAATTAATTTGAATAAATTTTATTCTATTAACCTTATTTATTTTTATTATAATATTTATTGCGATTTTAAATTTCATTTTATGAACATATATTGAGATATTTAGAGTTGAGCTATTTTATTATTTTTGATATAAGATAATGATCAATTAGCGAATTAAATTTCTCAAGAAACTTTTGTCTCCAATTATTTTGATATATTCTTCTTATTCAAAATTTGTAATGATAGAAGTTCCTACAAATTTAAAGGTAGGAACTAAGATATGAATAAACAACATAAAAATTATAGTCATATTCTGACATTTTAATTATAGTTTTTTATATTCATAACCAGAATCCTTAGATATGATTAAAAATGTTATAAAATTTAAATTTTTAAATGATACATAAAATAAACATTCTGTTGAATAAAAAATTCTGAAATTCGAATCCTGAAGAATTCATACGAATCTTATATAAAATTCACTCTGTAATAGTCATAAAAATGAAATTATTTTTGAAATTTTCATTGTTATATGTAATAAATCAAAATGTTAAAGAAAATTATTTTTCAAAGAATATTTTAACTGACTTTTCAAAATTCCATAAAAATTGTGTTCATATATATTCATTTTCACGCGTGAAATTTTACGCTTTCTCTCAGGCTAAACTAGATTGATAACGCTATTTTTTTAATCTATTAAAATTCAAACTTTTTATTGAAAATGATTTTATGATTCAAATTAATAAAAATATGTATTTAATAATTTATTTTTCGAATAACAAAAATAAGGATGAAATTATAAATTTAAACATTAAAACGAAGATTAATTAGTTTGAAACATTTTAAGAGATAATATCAAAGAAGTTACTCAAAAAAAAAGATGATATTTTAAAAATATATTTATTCAAAATATTAACACATTAGGTCAATTAACTTAATAATATAGTTTTACAAAATTTTTACACAAGATTTTGATCATTTTTAAAAATAAGAAGAATTTAACAAATCACTTTGAATATAATCATTCTTATTGATAATATAAATTACTTTAAATTCAAATTACATGAATTTACTGCAGTTTATTTTTTTTAATATTTTTATTGTTCATAACTCAAATTTATTATAATGTAAAATCTTAATTTTTACGTTCTAGCTTTTAACTTTCAGAGAAACTAAAAACATTCACAGTTAAATCTTTTAAAACATACTTATACGAACAAATTAAGAAATTCTAAATTTAAAATTCTTTAGAAAATAATACGATTAACAAATAATATAAAGCATTAAAATGCATTTAAAGTTAAAATTTATGAAATTTAAAATTAAAAACGGCTCTAAAAACGTAAATAAATTTTGAAGTTGATAAATTCATGAATATACTCAAAATAAACAACTAATTAACGACATTTTATGCAATTATTTCAAAAATTATTTTAATCATTGATCTATATCAATGTTTATGTTTTAAAATCATTCTATTATTATATATATTTAATTTTTAAATATTCTCGTTTTTTAGGTTTGATTTTTTTATAAAATATATTATTTGTTTAAAGATTATTTTTTATATATCTATTTGTTAATATTTACTTTAAAAAAATAATGTGTTGAAAAGAGAAATATGGGGTAAAATCTTTTAGAATTTATTTATATTAATATAAATAAACGTAAAATTATAAAATTAAAGCACCAAAAATTTTCAAAAAATATTTATATATATTAAATTAAAGATTTATTCTCTAATACATAAATTTGCTGATCTATACATCTTTATTTTTAACTCATTTTAAGATTAATTATATTGAAGATGTTTAATACCAGGATTTTACCATTTTTGACGTCATATATCCTCTTTATTTTACATTTTACATTAAATATCTTCTTGGAACAAAAAGTAAGCAATCGTAATTTTACTATTTATTATTATGATTAACATTTGATTGTAAAAATTTTATAAAACATCATTATGTTTAGAAATATTTTGAAATGCGAATTCTTTCAGCGAGATGTGTCTCAATTAGAAATAACTTTGAGTACATTTAAAAAGTGGCATTTATACAATGCAAAAAGAATCCATTCTTACTTTACATATAAGGATACCATCACAGATCATTCAAATACACATTTTAATCACATTCTCAAACCTAGTAAAAAGGTATTTTATTCAGTTTATAAAAACTTAAAAATTGATAAATTTTATGAAAATTAGATGAAAATAATTTGATTAATTATTATAATTTAATAAATTGTACATGTTTTAAAATTTTTTGAAATCAACAGAATAAAGAGTTAATTTACACAAATATTATTCTTATCAATTTTCAAAAAAAGAATAACATTCTAATTTTTATAAGATGTTAATTTAAATTTATTATATCTCTCCGGTTATATTTTTAATAAATTAAATTACCATTATTTTTCTGATTATAAATAAAATCTTATTGGTTCATTATAAAAGTGTAATAAATTAATAACTTCAGAGAGAGAATTTTTATTTTTCCTGATATAAATATAATTATATTAAATGAAGTTGTCTGGTTTATGATGATCGAAAATATTTTGTTTTATTCAGAATTTTGTATATATTATAAATGAATTAGATTTTCTGAATATAATGCTTTCAAAGTAGTATTTTTGCCATAAAATTCGTTACAAAATATAATTTACCTGATTCAGAAAAACATCATATGTAAGTAAAGAGATAATATATATCATTAAAAAATACTTTTATGAATTAATCGATTTAAAATGTCTTCGAATTCTCTAAAAACCTTTGGACGAAATATATTTGTCAGATTATTTGATATTCTGTTCAACTCAAAATTTACCGGTAAGCTTACTTTTAATACGATGGAGTATATCTCTTTATATTGATAAGAAAATCATGAAGTATTGTGATTATTGATTTCTTTGAACATTTAAGAGAAAATTGAATTCAACTCGTCAACTATTGATTTTTACCAAGTAATTTTTGAGAATATATTTTCAATGAGCATCCGGTTTTGATTTATTTTTTAGAAAACAAAGAATAACACAACTGTTATTAACTTTTAAGGGTATGAATTTTTTGAAAACATTTATATATTTTAAATTTTGTGGAAAAATAAAATATTATTAAAATACCATCTGACCACAAGAAAATCTTAAAAATATATGTTTGCCGAATCCATGCAAAATCAACAGGACATGTGTGGAAAATAAAGCATTTGATAAGGTTTATATTTATAAATAAAAGGAAGAATACCCTTTTAGATGTATGTGTAATGAAAATTATTTTGGCAGTCTATGCTAGTTCAAAATCATCAAAAGGCTTAATTCGGTTTCATATCCTGTAAAATCTTATTTATTTTGCAAAAAAGGATGGACAGGAGTATATTGTGACCAAATGTCTTGTAAAGAATTAAATATGTGTAAAAATGGTGGTTATTTATATTCTCAACATAGGAGAATGTTATTTTGAAATGTCAAAAAGAAAATAACTGTGTTGAAATTTTACATTTGGTGATTATTGTGACAACATAAGATTTTAAAATTTTTCCAATTTAATTAATTCAAGAAATCACGGTTGAAACAAGTAATTAATTAGCGATCAATTTAGAATTTTCATTCATATAAATTTTCATCAATTTAATATTTGCATGAATAAGGTGATTTTAAAATTAATTAAGATTTATGTTTTCATTCAAATCACACTTTTAAACATGAATTCCCTTTTAAAAGCTAAGGAGTGGCCTGTGATATTTTTCTTCAAAATAATCAGGTTTAAAAATTAAAATTATCAGAATTTAAACTCTTTACCATATAATATTGAAGATATAGATAAAGTACATTGTTTTCAATCGGAAATTAAATTATTGGAGCCTTGTAGCATGATGAAAATTAAATTTGAAAATATTTCAGGTACTTTTTTCCTCAAATCCAGAAAATCTGTCAAAATTTCTCATTATTTTTTCTATCATATTATCCTCGACAACAGTAATATCTATTCTGGTTTATATAATCTTTATCAGTTGGCAATTTATATTTATTCTTGTGATCAGTCACATTTATCACAGAGGATAGTTTTTCAAATTAAATTATCTAATATTAATATTATTAAATGTAAAGCATCAATCAATTTTTACTTCATAGAACACATATGATAAGTTACAAATTTACCTTTCTATAATTGTAACTAATCAAACAAAATTTAAATAATTAATGACATTAGTTTAATTGGTTTTAAAGCTTATGTTTTCGTAACATTGATACAGAGCTTAAACATTTTAAAAATCATTTTGAAATTTTATTTCACGTTTTATCAATCAACTTTATTCTGAAATCTTTCAAAAGAGTGACCATAAAACGAATACTAATTAAAATTAAAAAGTACATTAAAGAGAAAATAACCTATAATTTTGTTATAAAGTGATAAATAGTGTTATTATAAAGAATTTAACTACGATAATAAATTTGGTTTTCGAAGCTACTTTGTTTTTAACAAACAGTTTGTTAATCTTCTAAATATTTTTATTGTTAAATAATCAAAATAATTGAATATTTTGCGTGAAAAAGAATATTTGTTCAGAATATTAACATAAACGTTTTAGTTTCGTATGATCTTGAATAATTGTAAATATTGTCAATTTTTCCATTCAAAATATAACTAAACGGCGATATATCACATGGAAATAATTTAATAAAACTTTTTTTAATCGATACAATCTCTCTTTTCAAAAGCTGAGCTAGACACAAAATTTGTCAAACTATTTTGAATTTAAGATAATAGATTATTTTATAAATTAAAACAATTAAGATTATAGGATTTACTGGAATGAAAATCTGTAATGAGTTAAACTTATCGAGAAATTTTAACTTATTTTGGGTGTGGAAAAATTCTTTGAAAAATATCAAAGTTATAAAATTTTAGCTTAATATAGTTTGAATGAGTTTTGAAAATTTTGTATATGTATGCATTCAGAGTAAAAGTAAAGCGTTCTGAATAAAAATATATATTAATTATTATCCTAGTTTGAGAAAGTCCCTTTTGTTATTCAATAATTAAATATCATGGAAAAAATTGAATAAATATTTCGATTGTACACTTAAAATGTTTTTATGATAAAATTTCAAATTAATCAATTTTTTATTTATTTTTTAATGAGAATTTTGTTAATTCTCATTTTAAAATGTTTGCAGGATATGAAATCGAAATTATCGCTTGGTAGGATAAGCCCAATAAAACATAAAATTTTGAGATATAAAAATACAAATGCTGAATTGGCTCATTTATATAACTTTCTTACAAATTAAGATATCTACTCTTCAATACTCAGTTAAGATCGTAATAATGCCCTGAATTAATTAAATCGTAAAATTAATTTTTTTTCTTTTTTAACACTCATATTAATTGTAAAAATATGTATTTGACGCATTATCTACTCATTCGAATAATTATATTTAATATAATTTATGTTAATCAATATACCTAATTTTAAATTTGATGATAAATAACTCATGAACAATTTCTATCACTTTAAAAATTAGAATTACAATTTTTTGAAGTTAAGAGGTTTGATTTATCAATGCAGACAATGTAAAAATTTATTATTGAACTAAAATATAAAGAAATCCATTTAAATTGCTCAATATCAAAATTACTATGTTTGTCTTAAATAATATTTTCAATTTGAGATAAAATTTTAGTTTTCTATCAAAGTGAAATGTTTTATTCAGAATTTAAAATTTTAAAAATTTTTATGAGTCATTAATTGTAAAAATATATGAACATACAAATAAGTGACAAAAAAGACAGAAAGAAAAACCACAATATGCAAATAGAAATTAAAAATATTCAATCACATTCATAAATTATATGAAAATTGTTAAATTTATTTATTTTAGCATTAAATGTGAAGATTATTCATGTTTTTTATTAAAACTAGGATCTTTATTTCTTTTATAAAATTAACTAATGAAAATATTCATCTGAAATTTCAATTTCAAGAAATATGTCTTGAGACTTAAATAGATTAGAATTCAAAAAATTATAAAAATTATGAAATCTACAGTCTATTTACGACTGTATAATAAGAAAGGTGTACTTCTCGATATTTATGTCAAAATCATTTCAATCATTTTAAAATTTTCAATGATCAAAATATTACTTTTTCGTTACATGTTCTTTTATTGTAAATATTCCTGTTTATCGTATTAAATTGAAATCTATTACGACTTCTTACTCAAATCTTTAAAATAGATTCAGATGAAAATTTAAAATTGTTCAAAAAAATTTGACAATAATAAGAGGTTTGAATGAATTTAATACTTTTTTTATCTCTTTATGATGAATCGTTAAAAAGATTGCACATTAACTGGTTAATTTTCATTTTCTGAACTTTATGATAAAATATCTAATCACATATGTTTTGAATTTTTTCAGTATTATTTAAATTTATTAAATCATCCAAAAAGTATATCAGATAAAAAATCAAAAATTATAATTTTTATTTTCATAGGAATTGAATATTGTAAAAAATATTGATTATATATCATCATAAATGGTTTTAAAAAAATCACAAAATGCATAATATATCTCAGACGAAAGGAAATTGTAAAAAGAAAAAGAATTATCTATAATCAACAATAAATCATGATTATATTATTTCGTATAGTCCTAAAAAATATTTTAAAATCACGAGTAACATTTTCGAATTGAGAAAAAAATTTGAAATATTTTTATGTGAAAAGATTTTTCTTTAAGAACTATTAAATTTAATGATATATGGATAATAACATACGATTAGTAATGAATTTAATTTGAGACGGGTATGTTTTAGTTACCTCCACTTCTAAAGTGCATTTTGTTTGTTCTTTAACAATTCAATAATTAGCCTATGTTTTTAGTGATGCAATAAATGATAATAGGCCACTTCAGATGTTATATTTTTAAATATACGTGTTTTCTATCTCAATCATAATGTTCAAAATAATTTATTGAAGTCAATTCGATTGCAATATTTTGATCATAAATAAATCGTTCATATAATTTATAAAGATAATTTTAACATTTTGTTGAACTATTTAACGATAGAATAAGGCTTCAGATTTATATTTGCGGAAACAAATAGTTCATAGAAAAGCTTTATAAGTGATTCAAAATATGATTTGTGCTGCATTGTAGTTGATAAGTCTTTGAAAATGGAGTACTTTCCTATTTTTATGTTCAAAGGCGTTCTTAATTTTATACCCAGATGTGAGGTTTGTGCAATAAAAACCGGATATAAGTGTTTGATTTTTCTCTGAGATCATAGAAAGATATGTTGAGCTACACCCCCTTATTTTAGAAGCCATTGATGTGATTGCGCGATACCTATTGAACTTTCATGTTCAAAAGAATAAAAATTCAATCATCAGAAGGAAGGGCTGTTCTAAATTTTCAAAATTTTATAAAACATGCGGAAGGAGTTTATTATCTCTGAATCTAACCGCGTCAATAGGTTGAAGTGAATTTTCTTAAAGATAAAGAAGCCTATAGAAAGTAAAATCTTTTTGCGTCAACTGCCATATCCATTTGCCTTTGATCTGGCATGGTTTTGTGTATCAACACATTTAGTTAAAATAAATTCAATTATGTATTTTTCCTATATGCGGTTAATTAAATGGATATGAAAATTCGGCAATTATTGATCAGATTCAATATATGTAAATAAGGGTTCCATATGATTCAGAGAAGTCTTGATTTTTTCAGTGAATATTTTTACACTTTTAGATTTAAAGATCAAAGTCAGTCCTGATTCGAAAACTAAGTGATAAATGTTACAAGGATATTTTTTGTTGTTTCAAATTTAAGATAGGAAGCCATATTCATATTGGCAATTTCAAAAACTAGCCTAGGTAAGTTTTATATTCAGATGAACGTTAGTTTTTAGAGAGTCAAAAAGAATTCTTTATGTGCTATGAGTATTTTTATTTTAATATATTTAACAAGATAAATTTATGTTTTTGCAGCTATAATTTTACCCTTTTAGAAAGTATCGTTATTATCTTCTTTATTGTTATCAGCAGGTAGTCTTATAATATTTATTTTTATCAAGTGATTCCATCTTCTTTGACATTTCATCTTTAGGAATGGTTTTTAACTTTGAACCAAAAATCTTCCCGTTATAGGATATATTGACTCTGTGGACCAAACTCATATTCTTCATGTTCTTCAAATAACAATCAGTTTAGTGTTTGTATGAAAGACAAACATTTACCATAATTGTAATTGCGAAATTAACTTACAGTGGGTTAGATATATAGACATTCATTGTCATTAGGGGAAAATTACCTTTGAGTAGTGTTTAATTTTGGGCTGATAAACGAAATCGGCTTACTTTCATATCTATTATTGAGAAAATATGACTCTGTTGGATTATCTGTCTTATTTATAGTATAGATGAACAGTTAATCTATGTACTGGGAGAATAAAATTGTAATTTTTTCAATTTTATGTTTTAGGCTTTGAATGGTTGTATCATAGTTCATTGTTTATTCCTATTAGGTCATCTTGATAAAAATTCGATAATAGGAGTAGTATGAGTTTTGTTTAAAATAATCAATAGAAAAATTTGCATTTTCTAAAAAAATTGACAGATGATTTTTACCGAAGACAAAGTAATCGTATCAAAAGTCTGTGTTGTTTTTTTAAGAAAAGAAAAGACAACAAATTTCAAAATAATACATCCTAAAAAGAGTATTTCGATTTGATAGAAGATAATTTATCTTTTCTTTTTTTAGTAGCTGCTTTTGAAAGTTATGATAGAATACCTTTCAAGTGCAGGAGGTTGTAATATATTATGAAGCTCTTCAGATAAGCGGCTGCTTTATATATTTTGTTCATAATTTTGTCAACAATTTTTTGAAAGATCTTGAAAAGTTGATAGTCTCGAAAATAGAACGTTGAATTCAAAAAATTTAATGTCAGATAGTTACAAGGCTGTTATTTTTTTGTTGCACTAGAATATGGAGCACCGCCACAACCCGTTATTGAGGCCTATTACATTGACAAACTTTTTCATATATAATTGGTCAATTCTCTCTTCCATTAATCAAAGTAGCTTCTTATTTATTTTTATTTATTTATTTAAATATTATAAGATATGTAAAGCTAATACGGCTACTAAAAATTGGCAGATGGTTTCAGGTATTGAAAAGGTGAATTATGAAGTAAGTTAATCCATTTACGTCTTTTGTATAAATAATATGTTTCAACATTTATCGAGAAATTTTTCCATGCTTTGTGTTTTTGGGTTACTTCATAAGAACTAGTTCAAATGTTCGATTTGAGCTGATTGTGCAAGATTTTTCTTTGTGGTTAACATCGATTCGATTAGATCAGGTGAAATCTTTACAAAAAATAATTAAGGAGTATTTTATTTTTTGTTTAACGTTAATCATTAAGAACAAAAGGTATTCTTTACAAGCTGGTTGATCTTATTTCATTCTCAAAATTTTTTAAAAATGCGCTTCAAAACTAAATGAATGGAAATGTATTAAGTTTTTGTACATACCATTTTAGCACATGCTCGAATATCAACTTGTGTATGGATCAAGCTTCCTTTAGAGTTCTCTTTCTGATTTGAATTTTGGCATCCTTACATTGACGTTTTAAAAAACATAAATTTGGATTTTTTTAAATTTGATTTGTGGTTTTGGAAAAGTTCGTAAACCAAGTCTACATGAACATTCAATGGGTAAGTTAGAAATTTTGCCTATATCAAATATATTTTCCAAGGTTAATTGTAGAATAGAGAGCCTATAGAAATGGCTATCTCGCAAAAAGAGATTTAGGAGTCTATTTCGCACTGACAGAGAAGCGATTTATTTATATAAGAGCAAGAGATTTTCAGACCGCTCTGGTTGAGTCAAAGATAACATCCGAGTTATTTTATTAATTTATCAGATTTAATCATTTTGAAAAATAGGAATATAAGACTTATAAAATCAAAACACAATTTAGCCTTAACTTTGAATATGAAGGAAAGAAAGAATGAGATGTTTCAAGAGCTATCTATTTGATAAAGAAGTCCTAATCACCTATCATGTATGAAATATCGATCATATCAATAGTTTAAATACCCGCGTGTAGTAATCGGGGGAAATAGAATGTTTGAAACACAGAACGTTTCAAACTCAGAACGTTTCAAACTCAGAAAATAATTGGTCATAAAACTATCTCACTAAGAATTATCAGAAATTTTTGACCGAGCTTTGGATTCTATTTCCTCATCTTCGCTCTATTTTAAAAGGAAATTTCATCAAACAGTTCTAGTTTGTTGGCAGACATGATGTTCCTTAAAAGTTGATGTTAGAACAAGCACTTTGCAATTCCTGTCAAATAAAGCACTATAAATCGCTGGTTAGTTGGTTAGCTCCCATGATATATTTTTCTCTTATTCAGAACATGCACAAATGAAACATAGATTTATCTATTTCATGACTAATCACGATTCTGTATAATTTATGACATGTTTAACACAGGTTCGTATGTTAAACATTTTTTTCTTCAAATGATAAAATGAAGACAATTTCACCAAGACGTATACTTATAATTTAAATATAGTTAAATTTTTGAAAAATATGCATCTTAAAGCAGGTTTCGTTAAATATACTTAAGGTTATTTTTGAATCTCGAAAAATTTTTGAGCAGAATTTTGATATTCCTCTGGTTTCAGCTTTTAAAGGTAAAATTTGAACATGTAAAGTTGATAAATAAGTAGAATTTTATATCTTAAAATTCTTTTTCTTCGACTATAGTCAGATCAATATTTAAAGATAGTTAATCTGAGTGTTATTTATCATAAAATCACATAAATTTTAGTTTCTGTTTTATAAATAAATCACTTTTAAATCCCTCGTGTTTTTTTATGATGCCTGAAGGTCTTTAAACTTAATTTAATAAGCTTCTAACATTGTAAATATTATTACATCCAAGTGTTTTATTCATGAATTTTCAGAAATTCTGAAAAAAACAACAGTGTTTGGTTATTTAAATGTGTTTTTCAAATATTTATATTTAAAAAATTAACTGTTTTAATATAAAACATGTTCCGAGTGCTTTGTTATTCAGATTTGATGATTAAATTAACGTTTCCATCAAACATTTGTTTTGAATTGTATCATAGACTGAATTTTAAACTTTAAAACATCATACATTAACTTCAACTTCAAAAATGTCACCTTCACAAAATGTCACTCTTCAGAATTTTATATTTTTATTTTGATCATTATTTGAAGAATTTTATAAATTCTTTGATGGTTATCAATAAAATAAATCAAAATTAAAGCAAAACTTAAGAATTTTCGGTTTCATGAGATGATAGAATGACAGTTAAATCTGGTCGTTTATTTTAAAATTTGTTTCAAAGAAATTCATATTTATCTTGGCATTTATTTAAAACCTGCCAGTGTTTAATAAATCATTTTATGTTTGTCAAATTGTAGATTATTGCCAGATTTTATGGTTTCTTGAATTTTAAAATGTGAACACAGAATAAAAATAAGAACCTCAAAGAATTTTCAAAAATTGGATCAATGTTGACGTTATTGTAATACCTGTTGCTACTTCAACAGTATGATCAAAATATTTTTGATAATGACTCATGTTGGTATTATTTATCAAAAATACTTCTTTCTATTTGATGAACGAATTATCACTCGTGAAAATATACCCAGTCTAAAAGGTTGAACTTGGAGTCTAACGCTGTTGTAATTGTAATTTGAAAAATTAAATGAATTGATAACATTTCAAAGGGAGTTCAAATTGTTAAATTTTATTTAATATTTTCTATATTTTAAAGATCAGATTCTATCATACAGGTTTAAAAAAATCAAATTATTATCACATTCGTGATTCGATCTCAAACATGAACTATACCGTGAATTTTCATGACTGTTCTTAAAGGTGATTTCAGAAAATACCTGAGAATACCCCTCAACATATTTTAACAAACGTATACAGTATATTCAACTATATTTTTAATCATACATTGTGTGTAAATAAAATTACCATTTTTCAAACACTAAGATGGATAACAGTCATTTTAATTGAATTAAATTTATCCAGCAGTTAATAAAATACATCAATGAGCTTTACCATGTTAAGATAAGAGAGCATACTAGGTATTTTTATGTCGAAAAGTTTACTTAATTGTGTTAATTTCAATTTAAGATGAATAAAAAAAAGAAAATTCGGAAGCTGTTTCTAAGCATCTGCTTGAAATTTTTTAAAAATTTTTGAGCCATATAAGAATTCAATAAGACATTCAGCAAAGAAATATTACATTGATATTTACAATAATATACTTTACAATGAATAAACATCTTTAAGTAGTGCATATAAAACTGACTCGTGTGATGAATGGAATAAAATTTTAATTTTAACTGAATTAATGGAGAAACAATAAGAGATAACTTATTTATATCTTCAAGTGTATTGTAAAAGTGTTTCAAAAAGTCTAATATTTCTCAACTGGGCACTTACTTCAATAAATATCTGATTTTTGAATTCTTTTGATTGTTAATATTCCCATAAGTAAGGTATTCTGACAGTTAACTAGTTTTATACATTTCCGTTTTAAAAATCATTCAAAATAGCTTTATAATAAAACATGAATATTATTATTTTTAGATCAAACTTTTATAAAACGTATGATATTTACATTATCTGATAAAAAGTGTGCGTAAAAATTCAATTCCGTAAAATATAACTTTTTTTATTTAAAATAATGACAAATATGGAAAAGTGTTCGATGATAAATTTTTTGTCTTAGATTTATGACAACAACGTTTATTAAATTAACAATAAAACATCTCATTAAAATTCTTTTCTAATGGTTTTATTACAAATAAACAAGTCTTATTTCTTTAACAGAGACACGAATATACCATTTTTGATTGTTAATAACCTTTACTCTGTAAAAATATGTCAGGTTTAATTTATTTTTATATATAATGAGCTTTATTATCGATCAACCACAAAAATTTATAAAATCACTACACATGCCTTGAACTGTTTACTAATTATTGAACAAGAATCGATCTTTAAACATGTTATTATCTTACATCTTGAAAATTTATCCGAGCTTTTGTTGTTTCCTTAAAATTTGTTTCACTTAAAACAGATACAAGCTTATTTGGAAAAAATATTATCCTTTAGAATTATTTCAACTGATCTAAGATAAAGAGGGATCATGTTTAAAAATATAAGCTAAATCAAAAGGTAACTCAATGTTTTTCTAATTTTATGGGGACATAGTTCAGATAATTTTGTGAACTCCTTCAGATTCTAAGTTTAAAAATGAAACATATCTTTTTCTCATTTTTTAAGGCATATAACATTAACAAAAAATTTCAGCAATCTTTAAATTTATTTCATATTTCGTAAGAACAAGCAAATTTAAATTTATACTTAAGCATACCATTTTTTCACAAACTTTCAACAAAGTATCATACAAATAAATGTTCCTTTTTAAAATTATTCTCCAAAAGAATGATTTTGGAAGTCAAAGATTTAGAAAAAACATCATAATTGTCAATTTTTGAAAATCCAATGTTGATACGTCGAGTTAAGTGTTAACTATTTTCTGTCAGTATTCAAAATTATATGTTGTACCAAACAATATACATTGAAAATTATATGGAGAATTCAAGATTTTTAAAGATAATCAGTTACGAAATTTTTATTAAATGATCACATTCTAACACAGATCAAAGGATGATTGTAAGTTCTTTAAATATCAAAACATGGTCTTCTTTCAACCACTGAAAAATTTTGTTCATTATTATGGCTTTCACTATTCATTTATTCAGCCATACATCGATTAGGGGTTTATAAGACGTTAATGTTTCTCTAATTTATTATCATCTGATATTTGAGTAAAATAATATTTTCTTCTTTAAAACAAATTTTTTTGTTCCTTCCTGATACCAGAAAAATTAATTTTTTAATCATCAAATTAAAAACTAATTGAACACCTTAAAAAGTTTTTAAACACTTAGATTAATTTAATAATCAATAAACGTAAGAATAATTCCATTTTCCCACTCTGTTATGTCATGGTCTGTGTTTATTTATTTTCAGAATAATTAAATAGCTTTGAAATTAGTCAAATTTACAACATAATTTCTGTTTATAGTATAAGGAATTGTGGAATAATTAATGAATAGGTTTAAACAACAGAATTTCTTAACTAAGTAATCTTTGAGTTCTTGATCTACAACGGCCATATTGAAAAAATAAGACCTGAAATTAGACTAACAGACATCTCTAAATATGGTAAAGCTTTTATTCACACATCTTTGATTAAAAAATCATTGTACCCTCTAATCTCAGTTGAATTTAAAAATTGGAAAAACTAAGAAAATGTTTCTAGTAAATGCAGCTTTACTATATTTTTAGATTTAACAGAAATTTTATTTCCCATGTCATAACAAATAAAAAGTTATTTTGTTCTTTAAAGAATTTATCTTTGAAGTTATTATTACATCTGTGAAATATTATACATTTGTATATTTAAAATTTATAGGAACTGTCTCGGTTTTGAGAATAAAAATAATAAAATAAATTAACATTTCAAAGTAATTTAATTTTTTCTGATTATTTGACAAAATATATCATCAGGAACAATTTATAATTTGTAAATTATAGAATTTAATTAAATTGTTTGAAGCTTAACCGAGATTTAAATTATTTTCTCAATAGATTATTTATGATCCCTTTTAAAACTTCTATGAATTGTCTAATTTGTATAATACTCAAAATTTTGTTCAGGTATATCATTGTGATTCTAAATACTCATAAGGCACGATTTTTATCGACCTTTTTTGAGTGTGAATCAAAAAAGTGAAGTTATTATTTTTGAGGTAAGGCCATATTGCAAACATTAACACTCTTCAATCGTAGATAAATAACATATTCATGACTGTTTCATGTAATTTCTAAAATATTTTTGTTTTCATTATACTCATGATAGTGTTCATACAAATTTTTACAACTTTATCAAATTTATTTAACGAGGGAGATTGGATTGTTTGTTTAATGAACAAGTGCTCTTTATTATATTTCTCTTATGTATACACAACCATGGAAACCTTCCACTTTCTTTGACAATTCATATGAAATTAGGAATTTTCACTTCGACTGAACTTAACACTCGAAAATTTTGAATATTTCTAACGATCTTATCAACGTAAAAAGCGATGTCATTTTTATAAATTGAAATTCCTCATCGTATTTAACATCATAACATTTTTAATTTAAAATTACATGCACCAGAATGTAGCTTAAATTTAATGCTCTCAGAAAAACTTGCGAAATTATTTATCTGAATGAAAGATCAACCATATTTGTGAAATTTTGTACAAATAAAGTGATTGGATGACGTAATACAAATAAGGAACTTTTTATTTTCAAAATGCAAATATGTCGTTTTCGAATATTTTTAAAGAATTCTTTTAGCTTTAAATTCAGTCATCATTTAATTTTTGTTTATAATATCTTAAGTTTAATTTATGCTATTTTTTGAATGACAAGCATTCTTCGTTGAATTTTGTGAAAAATAAAATCACATTTTTTCATCCCTGAAACATAGAATCACACGAAGAATTAACAGAACTCATATAAAATTTCAAAATCTTTAAATTTATGTTAATCAAACTTCTAAAAATGAAATAAATTCACCTTTTTGAGATTTAAACAACTTGTTCTTATCTAAATTTAAAAATCATTCTTTTTATGAAACAATTTGATAAAAATATTTATCTTTTATTTTTATCGATTACTTACGACGAAAATTTCATCAGATTGCAAAATTAATGGGCAAAATCCTGAATTTATTACTTATCTTCTTGCTTATTTTTAAAGATAGAATTATCAGATAAATAACAGCCATTTTTACATTATAAATTTGGGATTTAAAAGAAATCAGATATCAAGGCACAAAAATCATCTGTTTCGTTCAACTTTGTCATCACGCAAAATTTGTCTAAAGCTTTACTAAATTGGTTATATGTCCCTTATAAAATCTCAATTTCGAACGAATTATTTCAAATATATTTCAAACAAACTAAAATAACCGAATGAGATCATTTTTCTGAAGTAATACCATTTAATTTTTTAAGTTCACAAAAGATGTTATCAAACACACAGATATAATTTTAATCGTATGTAACGGACTTAAAAAACTTACAATCTGAAATTTCGAACATTAAAATTATTTTATCAATATGGTTCATTAATAGCCGTATCACGTTTATGTTTATATGTAAAGCTGCGTTTTCTATATTATTAAATACAGAAATTTAAATTAAATTTTACAAGTGTACAACATTTTTTAAACGAAAATTAAAATATATCTAATTGTAAAATATAGGTAAATATTATCTAAGCCAATAATAGCCACTCAGGAAAAAGGTTTTTTGATTAGCTGTGAACGCAGTCTTCTTATCAAAGGAATTTATTTTTTCAGTTTGGATATTGATAATTCATTGACCAAATTAGAACATATACACAGACAGTAATTTTAATATAACGATATTTGGATTATGTTTTTGGAAAACATAACTCAGCTTTTTAATAAGATTTGAACTTAATTTCAACTTCGTGGCAACTTTATTTTCAAAAGAAATCGATTTTAAACAATTCCTTGATCTTAGTCAACCATTTCTGAACTTTAAAATATTTAATATTTAAATTAATCTAATTATTTATTCTTGATAAAACATTTAATATGCTTTAAATGATAGAAATTAAAAATGTTTACGTTTATAAAATTTTTCGAAAACCTTGACGTAAAATTTTAATTCTAATGGTTTTAGAAAACATATATTATCCAATTATTTTATTATATATAACTAATTGACATCACTCTTCGATCGTATCCGTTTAGAAGTCAAGTAAAAATCTAACCATTTCTTATTTACCTTAGGATAATATTCATCCCAAATATTATGAAGAATTTTTGAACCCGATTTATGTGTTTATAAGACTTAAATCATCGTACTTTGAGCGAATTATAACATCAAACCAACCATTGTGATAAATTTATGAAGAGTCTATTTCAAAATTGAGATGAAACTAGTCTAAAAGGTAAATAAAGATTGTTAAGAGAAGGCATATCTTCGAATAAAGGAGCAAAATCCTCTCAGTTATTGTCAAAATATTTTCGATTTATCTGTATTTCATATGAAATGCTAGAGATTGATTTTGCAAAGATGAGGTGAGATTCATACAATTGAAGACTTTTTTTCTTAAGATAAATGAGACTTGATTTTTGCAAATTTAGATCTCTCAATAAGAAGCATCATACTTTTATTTTCAGTAAGAGTTTAAAATTTCTACATAAAATAATAGGCTGTACAAATACATATCGATACTGCCATAGATTGAGAAGATTTACTAAGTTTAAAATTATTTCTTTAATATATATGCCTTGAGATACGTATCAGAATATCACACTCAACTTATGATAACCATGAATTTCAATAAACTTATCTAGAGTTATGTTGCATCCTTGATAAATTATTTGATCAAAAACTAAACTTTTCAATTATTAAAACGAGGATAGCCTTGAGTAGACGATAAGAAGTGAATTTTTGGATTAATCTGTTTTAATCTTCTTCTTCTCATCTGAAATTCCGGGTTAGGTACTATTCGCCGACAAAATAGAATAATTTTTAACCCTCTTTTTCGAAACAAAAAGAAATTTTTAAAACTCATAAACTGTAATTTTTAACGGTTAACGCCCATAGTTACTTACTTTTAAATAAATTATCTTATTGTATAACTAAATATAAACATAATTTTGAATTAACAATCAATTTTATTGAATCTTTGAGTTCTTCAAATTGTTCATGCAGATTTAACGTTCTATTCTCGTATAAATGCCACAATCTCTTAATTTTTCATCCCGTAAGACATAGATTCTCTTCCTAGACTTCTGTCTTCCCTCAAGAAGTCTTATCAATTCAATATTTGTGTAAATTTGAATTTGTTTTAAAATGGAACCCACTTCACAAAAGCTTGCAGTGCTTTTATTCATTTTTTTAATTAGTTTTGAATGGAAACCTTCAGCCATATTATTTGTTCTTCCACGTAAATCACCAAAATGATTCCAGGTATGCCTGCTGAATAGGCTGTCGTCTGCGCGTAAAAGCCAATTGTTTTCGATATACGTTTTAAGCTCGTCAAAAGCGGGATTACCTGTTGGCCAAAGTTGTAGAATATAATCCCACGCTGCATCAATGCTTTCCAATGGGATTATAGGCAAAGCAGAGCATAATTGGACACAACGCCTAAAATTAGAGTCCTCATGGAACAAAACAGTCAACCCTAAGCTTTGAACTCGCTTCCAAATAGCTTGTCCAAAGTGAAAATAACAGCCACGAATTTCTGCTTCGGGGAAAATCTCACGAGCTGCATTGTAGGCAGCTTTCTCAAAGTCTATTTGAATCCGTCGAGGAGAAAAATCGATATTCTTCTCAGAAAGTTTCTCCTTGACGATATTTAGCATTTGAGTGTATGCTACCTGGGTTTTACTGTTCATAAAACAGTAAATAAGAGGAAAACTTTGACCAGAAAAGACACCGTGCAAGATGTAAAGCTGAAAGAATGAAGTTGAAGAGGATTTATAAGTCCCATCCATTACAATACTAAGGTTTCGTACGTTTGTGAATCGTTCAATGAAAGTGGAATCTCCTAAAACAACCAACGCATCTTCTCCAAATGAAACATGCAATAACATGTTGACACTTTCAGATAGACGGAAGAAGTCATAATTAAAGGAAGCACTATCAAGAACGATTCCCATTGGTGCTACTTCCTTTTTCCACCTATAGATCGAAACTTTTAGAGTGTCAAACGAGGGCAAGTGAGCAGCAACATCAGGAGAATAAGACCGTACAAGATCGGTTTTAGCACAGTCATATATGTCTTGTGCCGGTCAATTAATGGTCAAAGGAAACCATCTCCTTGATCTAAACAGCAGTTGTGAGGATATAACGAATTCTTCATCGTTTACATGAAGGTGCGTCCCACTGACATTCACTAAATTTTGGTTTAGAGTGGTGGCAGTAACACTGCAGGCCTCCGTCTTGCACGCCCAATAAAACTTACCGTTGGCTCTACGTTTTTAATTCTGAAAATGAATCCAGAAACTATAAGAACTTCGTGTCCTTTTTCGCTTTTAACCATTGTTCTCCTTTCATTTTTAGGGTTAAAATTATTTGATTATGTCGGCGAATTGTTCATTCGTCGAACTGTTACGTCACGTGAATTTTAACCAAGAAACAAACAAATTTGTAAAATCTACATGGTAAAAGATATAAAATTATCATTTTATTAAAAATAGTTTAGAAAACAATCAGCACGTTTTAAATTTCTTATCAAATATTCTATATTAAAACTTATTTATGTGTTAAAAAGGATATGACTTTGTTTAAAATATCTAAATGAGTTTTTAATTTTTAACACGTTGTTTTTAACTTTTCGAAAAAGATAAAGATTATTTATTTTCTGAAGAGGTTAAAATATTGAATTTTATTTGATTTAGAAACAAAAAAACAAACAACCAAAAACATTTATAAAAAGATATATTCAGGTAAAATTTCAGAAAACGAATAAATTTTACTATGTTGAAAGACAGTTATTGCTGTAGAATATAAGCATATTTCATTTTAATGCTTTCAGTTCTAAATTATTGTGTAATAAAAGTTAATTTTAAACAATAATTATCATAGATTTTGGTTAAACGGGAATATTGATCAACGTAATTATCTTAATACATTTTTACCATTAAAGTAATTTTGAAAATTCTAGCATAACATGCAGAAATCCTGTTCCTTAAGAGATAAATAATAATTATTTTCAATTCAATTAATAGTCTCATTATAAAACCTTTTCTAATCTGTGAATATTTAAAGTATTTATGACTTTTGACTTCATGACATTATTTAGGCTTTTAGTAAAGGATTTACAAAAGGTATGTTGCGTTTTATGTTAACGATGATAATTTATAAATTATCTTTGAATAAATGGTGATAGGTTGCTAAATTTGTATAATTCAGCTATAAATTCA
>JALDNG010003712.1:0-20166 GCA_024349245.1 Neodontobutis hainanensis
AGGACAACTGCTTTAATAAAGTTAAAGACACTAATGTCACACTCACCTCCTCACACCAGGACAACAGCTTTAATAAAGTCAAAGACACTAATGTCACACTCACCTCCTCACACCAGGACAACAGCTTTAATAAAGTCAACACTAATGTCACACTCACCTCCTCACACCAGGACAACAGCTTTAATAAAGTCAAAGACACTAATGTCACACTCACCTCCTCACACAAGGACAACAGCTTTAATAAAGTCAAAGACACTAATGTCACACTCACCTCCTCACACCAGGACAACAGCTTTAATAAAGTCAACACTAATGTCACACTCACCTCCTCACACCAGGACAACAGCTTTAATAAAGTCAAAGACACTAATGTCACACTCACCTCCTCACACCAGGACAACAGCTTTAATAAAGTCAGAGACACTAATGTCACACTCACCTCCTCACACCAGGACAACAGCTTTAATAAAGTCAAAGACACTAATGTCACACTCACCTCCTCACACCAGGACAACAGCTTTAATAAAGTCAACACTAATGTCACACTCACCTCCTCACACCAGGACAACAGCTTTAATAAAGTCAACACTAATGTCGCACTCACCTCCTCACACCAGGACAACAGCTTTAATAAAGTCAACACTAATGTCACACTCACCTCCTCACACCAGGACAACAGCTTTAATAAAGTCAACACTAATGTCACACTCACCTCCTCACACCAGGACAACAGCTTTAATAAAGTCAAAGACACTAATGTCACACTCACCTCCTCACACCAGGACAACAGCTTTAATAAAGTCAACACTAATGTGACACTCACCTCCTCAAGCCAGGACAACAGCTTTAATAAAGTCAAAGACACTAATGTCACACTCACCTCCTCACACCAGGACAACAGCTTTAATAAAGTCAACACTAATGTCACACTCACCTCCTCACACCAGGACAACAGCTTTAATAAAGTCAAAGACACTAATGTCACACTCACCTCCTCACACCAGGACAACAGCTTTAATAAAGTCAACACTAATGTCACACTCACCTCCTCACACCAGGACAACAGCTTTAATAAAGTCAAAGACACTAATGTCAAACTCACCTCCTCACACAAGGACAACAGCTTTAATAAAGTCAGAGACACTAATGTCACACTCACCTCCTCACACCATGACAACAGCTTTAATAAAGTCAAAGACACTAATGTCACACTCACCTCCTCACACCAGGACAACAGCTTTAATAAAGTCAAAGAACACTAATGTCACACTCACCTCCTCACACCAGGACAACAGCTTTAATAAAGTCAAAGACACTAATGTCACACCCACCTCCTCACACCAGAACAACAGCTTTAATAAAGTCAACACTAATGTCACACTCATCTCCTCACACCAGGACAACAGCTTTAATAAAGTCAACACTAATGTCACACTCACCTCCTCACACCAGGACAACAGCTTTAATAAAGTCAACACTAATGTGACACTCACCTCCTCACACCAGGACAACAGCTTTAATAAAGTCAAAGACACAAATGTCACACTCACCTCCTCACAGCAGGACAACAGCTTTAATAAAGTCAACACTAATGTGACACTCACCTCCTCACACCAGGACAACAGCTTTAATAAAGTCAACACTAATGTGAAACTCACCTCCTCACACCAGGACAACAGCTTTAATAAAGTCAACACTAATGTGACACTCACCTCCTCACACCAGGACAACAGCTTTAATAAAGTCAAAGACACTAATGTCACACTCACCTCCTCACACCAGGACAACAGCTTTAATAAAGTCAACACTAATGTCACACTATACTAATGTCACACTCACCTCCTCACACCAGGACAACAGCTTTAATAAAGTCAACACTAATGTCACACTCGCCTCCTCACACCAGGACAACAGCTTTAATAAAGTCAAAGACACTAATGTCACACTCACCTCCTCACACCAGGACAACAGCTTTAATAAAGTCAAAGACACTAATGTCACACTCACCTCCTCACACCAGGACAACAGCTTTAATAAAGTCAAAGACACTAATGTGACACTCTCCTCCTCACACCAGGACAACAGCTTTAATAAAGTCAAAGACACTAATGTCACACTCACCTCCTCACACCAGGACAACAGCTTTAATAAAGTCAACACTAATGTCACACTCACCTCCTCACACCAGGACAACAGCTTTAATAAAGTCAAAGACACTAATGTCACACTCACCTCCTCACACCAGGACAACAGCTTTAATAAAGTCAAAGAACACTAATGTCACACTCACCTCCTCACACCAGGACAACAGCTTTAATAAAGTCAAAGACACTAATGTCACACTCACCTCCTCACACCAGGACAACAGCTTTAATAAAGTCAAAGACACTAATGTCACACTCACCTCCTCACACCAGGACAACAGCTTTAATAAAGTCAAAGAACACTAATGTCACACTCACCTCCTCACACCAGGACAACAGCTTTAATAAAGTCAACACTAATGTCACACTCACCTTCTCACACCAGGACAACAGCTTTAATAAAGTCAGAGACACTAATGTCACACTCACCTCCTCACACCAGGACAACAGCTTTAATAAAGTCAAAGACACTAATATCACACTCACCTCCTCACACCAGGACAACAGCTTTAATAAAGTCATAGACACTATTGTCACACTCACCTCCTCACACCAGGACAACAGCTTTAATAAAGTCAAAGACACAAATGTCACACTCACCTCCTCACACCAGGACAACAGCTTTAATAAAGTCAAAGACACTAATGTCACACTCACCTCCTCACACCAGGACAACAGCTTTAATAAAGTCTGAGACACTAATGTCACACTCACCTCCTCACACCAGGACAACAGCTTTAATAAAGTCAACACTAATGTCACACTCACCTTCTCACACCAGGACAACAGCTTTAATAAAGTCAAAGACACTAATGTCACACTCACCTCCTCACACCAGGACAACAGCTTTAATAAAGTCAGAGACACTAATGTCACACTCACCTCCTCACACCAGGACAACAGCTTTAATAAAGTCAAAGACACTAATGTCACACTCACCTCCTCACACCAGGACAACAGCTTTAATAAAGTCAAAGACACTAATGTCACACTCACCTCCTCACACCAGGACAACAGCTTTAATAAAGTCAAAGACACTAATGTCACACTCACCTCCTCACACCAGGACAACAGCTTTAATAAAGTCAAAGACACTAATGTCACACTCACCTCCTCACACCAGGACAACAGCTTTAATAAAGTCAAAGACACTAATGTCACACTCACCTCCTCACACCAGGACAACAGCTTTAATAAAGTCAACACTAATGTCACACTCACCTCCTCACACCAGGACAACAGCTTTAATAAAGTCAACACTAATGTCACACTCACCTCCTCACACCAGGACAACAGCTTTAATAAAGTCAAAGACACTAATGTCACACTCACCTCCTCACACCAGGACAACAGCTTTAATAAAGTCAACACTAATGTCACACTCTTCTCCTCACACCAGGACAACAGCTTTAATAAAGTCAAAGACACTAATGTCACACTCACCTCCTCACACCAGGACAACAGCTTTAATAAAGTCAAAGACACTAATGTCACACTCACCTCCTCACACCAGGACAACAGCTTTAATAAAGTCAAAGACACTAATGTCACACTCACCTCCTCACACCAGGACAACAGCTTTAATAAAGTCAACACTAATGTGACACTCACCTCCTCACACCAGGACAACAGCTTTAATAAAGTCAGAGACACTAATGTCACACTCACCTCCTCACACCAGGACAACAGCTTTAATAAAGTCAAAGACACTAATGTCACACTCACCTCCTCACACAAGGACAACAGCTTATATAAAGTCAACACTAATGTCACACTCACCTCCTCACACCAGGACAACAGCTTTAATAAAGTCAACACTAATGTCACACTCATCTCCTCACACCAGGACAACAGCTTTAATAAAGTCAACACTAATGGCACACTCACCTCCTCACACCAGGACAACAGCTTTAATAAAGTCAAAGACACTAATGTCACACTCACCTCCTCACACCAGGACAACAGCTTTAATAAAGTCAAAGACACTAATGTCACACTCACCTCCTCACACCAGGACAACAGCTTTAATAAAGTCAAAGACACTAATGTCACACTCACCTCCTCACACCAGGACAACAGCTTTAATAAAGTCAAAGACACTAATGTCACACTCACCTCCTCACACCAGGACAACAGCTTTAATAAAGTCAAAGACACTAATGTCACACTCACCTCCTCACACCAGGACAACAGCTTTAATAAAGTCAAAGACACTAATGTCACACTCACCTCCTCACACCAGGACAACAGCTTTAATAAAGTCAACACTAATGTCACACTCACCTCCTCACACCAGGACAACAGCTTTAATAAAGTCAACACTAATGTCACACTCACGTCCTCACACCAGGACAACAGCTTTAATAAAGTCAAAGACACTAATGTCACACTCATCTCCTCACACCAGGACAACAGCTTTAATAAAGTCAGAGACACTAATGTCACACTCACCTCCTCCCACCAGGACAACAGCTTTAATAAAGTCAAAGACACTAATGTCACACTCACCTCCTCACACCAGGACAACAGCTTTAATAAAGTCAACACTAATGTCACACTCACCTCCTCACACCAGGACAACAGCTTTAATAAAGTCAACACTAATGTCACACTCACGTCCTCACACCAGGACAACAGCTTTAATAAAGTCAAAGACACTAATGTCACACTCATCTCCTCACACCAGGACAACAGCTTTAATAAAGTCAGAGACACTAATGTCACACTCACCTCCTCCCACCAGGACAACAGCTTTAATAAAGTCAACACTAATGTCACACTCATCTCCTCACACCAGGACAACAGCTTTAATAAAGTCAACACTAATGTCACACTCACCTCCTCACACCAGGACAACAGCTTTAATAAAGTCAACACTAATGTCACACTCACCTTCTCACACCAGGACAACAGCTTTAATAAAGTCAAAGACACTAATGTCACACTCACGTCCTCACACCAGGACAACAGCTTTAATAAAGTCAAAGACACTAATGTCACACTCATCTCCTCACACCAGGACAACAGCTTTAATAAAGTCAGAGACACTAATGTCACACTCACCTCCTCACACCAGGACAACAGCTTTAATAAAGTCAAAGACACTAATGTCACACTCACCTCCTCACACCAGGACAACAGCTTTAATAAAGTCAACACTAATGTCACACTCATCTCCTCACACCAGGACAACAGCTTTAATAAAGTCAACACTAATGTCACACTCACCTCCTCACACCAGGACAACAGCTTTAATAAAGTCAACACTAATGTCACACTCACCTCCTCACACCAGGACAACAGCTTTAATAAAGTCAACACTAATGTGACACTCTCCTCCTCACACCAGGACAACAGCTTTAATAAAGTCAGAGACACTAATGTCACACTCACCTCCTCACACCAGGACAACAGCTTTAATAAAGTCAACACTAATGTCACACTCACCTCCTCACACCAGGACAACAGCTTTAATAAAGTCAAAGACACTAATGTCACACTCACCTCCTCACACCAGGACAACAGCTTTAATAAAGTCAGAGACACTAATGTCACACTCACCTCCTCACACCAGGACAACAGCTTTAATGAGACACTAATGTCACACTCACCTCCTCACACCAGGACAACAGCTTTAATAAAGTCAAAGACACTAATGTCACACTCACCTCCTCACACCAGGACAACTGCTTTAATAAAGTCAACACTAATGTCACACTCACCTTCTCACACCAGGACAACAGCTTTAATAAAGTCAAAGACACTAATGTCACACTCACGTCCTCACACCAGGACAACAGCTTTAATAAAGTCAAAGACACTAATGTCACACTCATCTCCTCACACCAGGACAACAGCTTTAATAAAGTCAGAGACACTAATGTCACACTCACCTCCTCACACCAGGACATCAGCTTTAATAAAGTCAAAGACACTAATGTCACACTCACCTCCTCACACCAGGACAACAGCTTTAATAAAGTCAACACTAATGTCACACTCATCTCCTCACACCAGGACAACAGCTTTAATAAAGTCAACACTAATGTCACACTCACCTCCTCACACCAGGACAACAGCTTTAATAAAGTCAACACTAATGTCACACTCACCTCCTCACACCAGGACAACAGCTTTAATAAAGTCAAAGACACTAATATCACACTCACCTCCTCACACCAGGACAACAGCTTTAATAAAGTCAACACTAATGTGACACTCTCCTCCTTACACCAGGACAACAGCTTTAATAAAGTCAGAGACACTAATGTCACACTCACCTCCTCACACCAGGACAACAGCTTTAATAAAGTCAACACTAATGTCAAACTCACCTCCTCACACCAGGACAACAGCTTTAATAAAGTCAACACTAATGTCACACTCACCTCCTCACACCAGGACAACAGCTTTAATAAAGTCAACACTAATGTCACACTCACCTCCTCACACCAGGACAACTGCTTTAATAAAGTCAAAGACACTAATGTCACACTCACCTCCTCACACCAGGACAACAGCTTTAATAAAGTCAACACTAATGTCACACTCACCTCCTCACACCAGGACAACAGCTTTAATAAAGTCAACACTAATGTCACACTCACCTCCTCACACCAGGACAACAGCTTTAATAAAGTCAAAGACACTAATGTCACACTCACCTCCTCACACCAGGACAACAGCTTTAATAAAGTCAACACTAATGTCACACTCTCCTCCTCACACCAGGACAACAGCTTTAATAAAGTCAACACTAATGTGACACTCTCCTCCTCACACCAGGACAACAGCTTTAATAAAGTCAGAGACACTAATGTCACACTCACCTCCTCACACCAGGACAACAGCTTTAATAAAGTCAACACTAATGTCACACTCACCTCCTCACACCAGGACAACAGCTTTAATAAAGTCAACACTAATGTCACACTCATCTCCTCACACCAGGACAACAGCTTTAATAAAGTCAACACTAATGTCACACTCACCTCCTCACACCAGGACAACAGCTTTAATAAAGTCAACACTAATGTCACACTCACCTCCTCACACCAGGACAACAGCTTTAATAAAGTCAACACTAATGTCACACTCATCTCCTCACACCAGGTTAACAGCTTTAATAAAGTCAACACTAATGTCACACTCACCTCCTCACACCAGGACAAGAGCTTTAATAAAGTCAACACTAATGTGACACTCTCCTCCTCACACCAGGACAACAGCTTTAATAAAGTCAACACTAATGTGACACTCACCTCCTCACACCAGGACAACAGCTTTAATAAAGTCAAAGACACTAATGTCACACTCACCTCCTCACACCAGGACAACAGCTTTAATAAAGTCAACACTAATGTCGCACTCACCTCCTCACACCAGGACAACAGCTTTAATAAAGTCAAAGACACTAATGTCACACTCACCTCCTCACACCAGAACAACAGCTTTAATAAAGTCAACACTAATGTGACACTCTCCTCCTCACACCAGGACAACAGCTTTAATAAAGTCAACACTAATGTGACACTCACCTCCTCACACCAGGACAACAGCTTTAATAAAGTCAAAGACACTAATGTCAGACTCACCTCCTCACACCAGGACAACAGCTTTAATAAAGTCAACACTAATGTCACACTCACCTCCTCACACAAGAACAACTGCTTTAATAAAGTCAACACTAATATCACACTCACCTCCTCACACCAGGACAACAGCTTTAATAAAGTCAACACTAATGTGACACTCACCTCCTCACACCAGGACAACAGCTTTAATAAAGTCAAAGACACTAATGTCAGACTCACCTCCTCACACCAGGACAACAGCTTTAATAAAGTCAACACTAATGTCACACTCACCTCCTCACACAAGAACAACTGCTTTAATAAAGTCAACACTAATATCACACTCTCCTCCTCACACCAGGACAACAGCTTTAATAAAGTCAACACTAATGTGACACTCACCTCCTCACACCAGGACAACAGCTTTAATAAAGTCAAAGACACTAATGTCACACTCACCTCCTCACACCAGGACAACAGCTTTAATAAAGTCAACACTAATGTCGCACTCACCTCCTCACACCAGAACAACAGCTTTAATAAAGTCAACACTAATGTGACACTCTCCTCCTCACACCAGGACAACAGCTTTAATAAAGTCAACACTAATGTGACACTCACCTCCTCACACAAGAACAACTGCTTTAATAAAGTCAACACTAATGTGACACTCACCTCCTCACACCAGGACAACAGCTTTAATAAAGTCAAAGACACTAATGTCACACTCACCTCCTCACACCAGGACAACAGCTTTAATAAAGTCAACACTAATGTCACACTCACCTCCTCACACCAGGACAACAGCTTTAATAAAGTCAAAGACACTAATGTCACACTCACCTCCTCACACCAGGACAACAGCTTTAATAAAGTCAGAGACACTAATGTCACACTCACCTCCTCACACCAGGACAACAGCTTTAATAAAGTCAACACTAATGTCACACTCACCTCCTCACACCAGGACAACAGCTTTAATAAAGTCAACACTAATGTCACACTCACCTCCTCACACCAGGACAACAGCTTTAATAAAGTCAAAGACACTAATGTCACACTCACCTCCTCACACCAGGACAACAGCTTTAATAAAGTCAAAGACACTAATGTCACACTCACCTCCTCACACCAGGACAACAGCTTTAATAAAGTCAACACTAATGTCGCACTCACCTCCTCACACCAGGACAACAGCTTTAATAAAGTCAAAGACACTAATGTCACACTCACCTCCTCACACCAGAACAACAGCTTTAATAAAGTCAACACTAATGTGACACTCTCCTCCTCACACCAGGACAACAGCTTTAATAAAGTCAACACTAATGTGACACTCACCTCCTCACACCAGGACAACAGCTTTAATAAAGTCAAAGACACTAATGTCAGACTCACCTCCTCACACCAGGACAACAGCTTTAATAAAGTCAACACTAATGTCACACTCACCTCCTCACACAAGAACAACTGCTTTAATAAAGTCAACACTAATATCACACTCACCTCCTCACACCAGGACAACAGCTTTAATAAAGTCAACACTAATGTGACACTCACCTCCTCACACCAGGACAACAGCTTTAATAAAGTCAAAGACACTAATGTCAGACTCACCTCCTCACACCAGGACAACAGCTTTAATAAAGTCAACACTAATGTCACACTCACCTCCTCACACAAGAACAACTGCTTTAATAAAGTCAACACTAATATCACACTCTCCTCCTCACACCAGGACAACAGCTTTAATAAAGTCAACACTAATGTGACACTCACCTCCTCACACCAGGACAACAGCTTTAATAAAGTCAAAGACACTAATGTCACACTCACCTCCTCACACCAGGACAACAGCTTTAATAAAGTCAACACTAATGTCACTCACCTCCTCACACCAGAACAACAGCTTTAATAAAGTCAACACTAATGTGACACTCTCCTCCTCACACCAGGACAACAGCTTTAATAAAGTCAACACTAATGTGACACTCACCTCCTCACACAAGAACAACTGCTTTAATAAAGTCAACACTAATGTGACACTCACCTCCTCACACCAGGACAACAGCTTTAATAAAGTCAAAGACACTAATGTCACACTCACCTCCTCACACCAGGACAACAGCTTTAATAAAGTCAACACTAATGTCACACTCACCTCCTCACACCAGGACAACAGCTTTAATAAAGTCAAAGACACTAATGTCACACTCACCTCCTCACACCAGGACAACAGCTTTAATAAAGTCAGAGACACTAATGTCACACTCACCTCCTCACACCAGGACAACAGCTTTAATAAAGTCAACACTAATGTCACACTCACCTCCTCACACCAGGACAACAGCTTTAATAAAGTCAAAGACACTAATGTCACACTCACCTCCTCACACCAGGACAACAGCTTTAATAAAGTCAAAGACACTAATGTCACACTCACCTCCTCACACCAGGACAACAGCTTTAATAAAGTTAGAGACACTAATGTCACACTCACCTCCTCACACCAGGACAACAGCTTTTATAAAGTCAACACTAATGTGACACTCACCTCCTCACACCAGGACAACAGCTTTAATAAAGTCAACACTAATGTCACACTCACCTCCTCACACCAGGACAACAGCTTTAATAAAGTCAAAGACACTAATGTCACACTCACCTCCTCACACCAGGACAACAGCTTTAATAAAGTCAAAGACACTAATGTCACACTCACCTCCTCACACCAGGACAACAGCTTTAATAAAGTCAAAGACACTAATGTCACACTCACCTCCTCACACCAGGACAAAAGCTTTAATAAAGTCAACACTAATGTCACACTCACCTCCTCACACCAGGACAACAGCTTTAATAAAGTCAAAGACACTAATGTCACACTCACCTCCTCACACCAGGACAACAGCTTTAATAAAGTCAAAGACACTAATGTCACACTCACCTCCTCACACCAGGACAACAGCTTTAATAAAGTCAAAGACACTAATGTCACACTCACCTCCTCACACCAGGACAACAGCTTTAATAAAGTCAAAGACACTAATGTCACACTCACCTCCTCACACCAGGACAACAGCTTTAATAAAGTCAAAGACACTAATGTCACACTCACCTCCTCACACCAGGACAACAGCTTTAATAAAGTCAACACTAATGTCACACTCACCTCCTCACACCAGGACAACAGCTTTAATAAAGTCAAAGACACTAATGTCACACTCACGTCCTCACACCAGGACAACAGCTTTAATAAAGTCAGAGACACTAATGTCACACTCACCTCCTCACACCAGGACAACAGCTTTAATAAAGTCAACACTAATGTCACACTCACCTCCTCACACCAGGACAACAGCTTTAATAAAGTCATAGACACTAATGTCACACTCACCTCCTCACACCAGGACAACAGCTTTAATAAAGTCAGAGACACTAATGTCACACTCACCTCCTCACACCAGGACAACAGCTTTAATAAAGTCAACACTAATGTCACACTCACCTCCTCACACCAGGACAACAGCTTTAATAAAGTCATAGACACTAATGTCACACTCACCTCCTCACACCAGGACAACAGCTTTAATAAAGTAGAAACTAATGTCACACTCACCTCCTCACACCAGGACAACAGCTTTAATAAAGTCAAAGACACTAATGTCACACTCACGTCCTCACACCAGGACAACAGCTTTAATAAAGTCAAAGACACTAATGTCACACTCACCTCCTCACACCAGGACAATAGCTTTAATAAAGTCAGAGACACTAATGTCACACTCACCTCCTTACACCAGGACAACAGCTTTAATAAAGTCAACACTAATGTCACACTCACCTCCTCACACCAGGACAACAGCTTTAATAAAGTCAGAGACACTAATGTCACACTCACCTACTCACACCAGGACAACAGCTTTAATAAAGTCAAAGACACTAATGTCACACTCTCCTCCTCACACCAGGACAACAGCTTTAATAAAGTCAGAGACACTAATGTCACACTCACCTACTCACACCAGGACAACAGCTTTAATAAAGTCAACACTAATGTCACACTCATCTCCTCACACCAGGACAACAGCTTTAATAAAGTCAACACTAATGTCACACTCACCTCCTCACACCAGGACAACAGCTTTAATAAAGTCAACACTAATGTCACACTCACCTCCTCACACCAGGACAACAGCTTTAATACAGTCAACACTAATGTCACACTCACCTCCTCACACCAGGACAACAGCTTTAATAAAGTCAGAGACACTAATGTCACACTCACCTCCTCACACCAGGACAACAGCTTTAATAAAGTCAAAGACACTAATGTCACACTCACCTCCTCACACCAGGACAACAGCTTTAATAAAGTCAAAGACACTATTGTCACACTCACCTCCTCACACCAGGACAACAGCTTTAATAAAGTCAACACTAATGTCACACTCATCTCCTCACACCAGGACAACAGCTTTAATAAAGTCAACACTAATGTCACACTCACCTCCTCACACCAGGACAACAGCTTTAATAAAGTCAAAGACACTAATGTCACACTCACCTCCTCACACCAGGACAACAGCTTTAATAAAGTCAAAGACACTAATGTCACACTCACCTCCTCACACCAGGACAACAGCTTTAATAAAGTCAAAGACACTAATGTCACACTCACCTCCTCACACCAGGACAACAGCTTTAATAAAGTCAGAGACACTAATGTCACACTCACCTCCTCACACCAGGACAACAGCTTTAATAAAGTCAAAGACACTAATGTCACACTCACCTCCTCACACCAGGA
This sequence comes from Neodontobutis hainanensis, assembly GCA_024349245.1. Classification (NCBI taxonomy): domain Eukaryota; kingdom Metazoa; phylum Chordata; class Actinopteri; order Gobiiformes; family Odontobutidae; genus Neodontobutis; species Neodontobutis hainanensis. The sequence continues at coordinate 12,528 of JALDNG010003712.1, forward strand.
CAACTGCTTTAATAAAGTCAACACTAATGTCACACTCACCTCCTCACACCAGGACAACAGCTTTAATAAAGTCAAAGACACTAATGTCACACTCACCTCCTCACACCAGGACAACTGCTTTAATAAAGTCAACACTAATGTCACACTCACCTTCTCACACCAGGACAACAGCTTTAATAAAGTCAAAGACACTAATGTCACACTCACGTCCTCACACCAGGACAACAGCTTTAATAAAGTCAAAGACACTAATGTCACACTCATCTCCTCACACCAGGACAACAGCTTTAATAAAGTCAGAGACACTAATGTCACACTCACCTCCTCACACCAGGACAACAGCTTTAATAAAGTCAAAGACACTAATGTCACACTCACCTCCTCACACCAGGACAACAGCTTTAATAAAGTCAACACTAATGTCACACTCATCTCCTCACACCAGGACAACAGCTTTAATAAAGTCAACACTAATGTCACACTCACCTCTTCGCACCAGGACAACAGCTTTAATAAAGTCAAAGACACTAATATCACACTCACCTCCTCACACCAGGACAACAGCTTTAATAAAGTCAGAGACACTAATGTCACACTCACCTCCTCACACCAGGACAACAGCTTTAATAAAGTCAACACTAATGTGACACTCTCCTCCTCACACCAGGAAAACAGCTTTAATAAATTCAGAGACACTAATGTCACACTCACCTCCTCACACCAGGACAACAGCTTTAATAAAGTCAATACTAATGTCAAACTCACCTCCTCACACCAGGACAACAGCTTTAATAAAGTCAACACTAATGTCACACTCACCTCCTCACACCAGGACAACAGCTTTAATAAAGTCAACACTAATGTCACACTCACCTCCTCACACCAGGACAACAGCTTTAATAAAGTCAAAGACACTAATATCACACTCACCTCCTCACACCAGGACAACAGCTTTAATAAAGTCAGAGACACTAATGTCACACTCACCTCCTCACACCAGGACAACAGCTTTAATAAAGTCAACACTAATGTCACACTCACCTCCTCACACCAGGACAACAGCTTTAATAAAGTCAAAGACACTAATATCAGACTCACCTCCTCACACCAGGACAACAGCTTTAATAAAGTCAACACTAATGTCAAACTCACCTCCTCACACCAGGACAACAGCTTTAATAAAGTCAACACTAATGTCACACTCACCTCCTCACACCAGGACAACAGCTTTAATAAAGTCAAAGACACTAATGTCACACTCACCTCCTCACACCAGGACAACAGCTTTAATAAAGTCAACACTAATGTCACACTCACCTCCTCACACCAGGACAACTGCTTTAATAAAGTCAAAGACACTAATGTCACACTCACCTCCTCACACCAGGACAACAGCTTTAATAAAGTCAAAGACATTAATGTCACACTCACCTCCTCACACCAGGACAACAGCTTTAATAAAGTCAGAGACACTAATGTCACACTCACCTCCTCACACCAGGACAACAGCTTTAATAAAGTCAACACTAATGTGACACTCTCCTCCTCACACCAGGACAACAGCTTTAATAAAGTCAGAGACACTAATGTCACACTCACCTCCTCACACCAGGACAACAGCTTTAATAAAGTCAAAGACACTAATGTCACACTCACGTCCTCACACCAGGACAACAGCTTTAATAAAGTCAAAGACACTAATGTCACACTCATCTCCTCACACCAGGACAACAGCTTTAATAAAGTCAGAGACACTAATGTCACACTCACCTCCTCACACCAGGACAACAGCTTTAATAAAGTCAAAGACACTAATGTCACACTCACCTCCTCACACCAGGACAACAGCTTTAATAAAGTCAACACTAATGTCACACTCATCTCCTCACACCAGGACAACAGCTTTAATAAAGTCAACACTAATGTCACACTCACCTCTTCGCACCAGGACAACAGCTTTAATAAAGTCAAAGACACTAATATCACACTCACCTCCTCACACCAGGACAACAGCTTTAATAAAGTCAGAGACACTAATGTCACACTCACCTCCTCACACCAGGACAACAGCTTTAATAAAGTCAACACTAATGTGACACTCTCCTCCTCACACCAGGACAACAGCTTTAATAAAGTCAGAGACACTAATGTCACACTCACCTCCTCACACCAGGACAACAGCTTTAATAAAGTCAATACTAATGTCAAACTCACCTCCTCACACCAGGACAACAGCTTTAATAAAGTCAAAGACACTAATGTCACACTCACCTCCTCACACCAGGACAACAACTTTAATAAAGTCAAAGACACTAATGTCACACTCACCTCCTCACACCAGGACAACAGCTTTAATAAAGTCAACACTAATGTGACACTCACCTCCTCACACCAGGACAACAGCTTTAATAAAGTCAACACTAATGTCACACTCTCCTCCTCACACCAGGACAACAGCTTTAATAAAGTCAGAGACACTAATGTCACACTCACCTCCTCACACCAGGACAACAGCTTTAATAAAGTCAACACTAATGTGAAACTCACCTCCTCACACCAGGACAACAGCTTTAATAAAGTCAACACTAATGTGAAACTCACCTCCTCACACCAGGACAACAGCTTTAATAAAGTCAACACTAATGTCACACTCACCTCCTCACACCAGGACAACAGCTTTAATAAAGTCAAAGACACTAATGTCACACTCACCTCCTCACACCAGGACAAAAGCTTTAATAAAGTCAAAGACACTAATGTCACACTCACCTCCTCACACCAGGTCAACAGCTTTAATAAAGTCAAAGACACTAATGTCACACTCACCTCCTCACACCAGGACAACAGCTTTAATAAAGTCAAAGACACTAATGTCACACTCACCTCCTCACACCAGGACAACAGCTTTAATAAAGTCAAAGACACTAATGTCACACTCACCTCCTCACACCAGGACAACAGCTTTAATAAAGTCAAAGACACTAATGTCACACTCACCTCCTCACACCAGGACAACAGCTTTAATAAAGTCAAAGACACTAATGTCACACTCACCTCCTCACACCAGGACAACAGCTTTAATAAAGTCAACACTAATGTCACAATCACCTCCTCACACCAGGACAACAGCTTTAATAAAGTCAACACTAATGTGACACTCACCTCCTCACACCAGGACAACAGCTTTAATAAAGTCAAAGACACTAATGTCACACTCACCTCTTCACACCAGGACAACAGCTTTAATAAAGTCAAAGACACTAATGTCACACTCACCTCCTCACACCAGGACAACAGCTTTAATAAAGTCAACACTAATGTGACACTCTCCTCCTCACACCAGGACAACAGCTTTAATAAAGTCAAAGACACTAATGTCACACTTACCTCCTCACACCAGGACAACAGCTTTAATAAAGTCAGAGACACTAATGTCACACTCACCTCCTCACACCAGGACAACAGCTTTAATAAAGTCAAAGACACTAATGTCACACTCACCTCCTCACACCAGGACAACAGCTTTAATAAAGTCAAAGACACTAATGTCACACTCACCTCCTCACACCAGGACAACAGCTTTAATAAAGTCAACACTAATGTCACACTCACGTCCTCACACCAGGACAACAGCTTTAATAAAGTCAGAGACACTAATGTCACACTCACCTCCTCACACCAGGACAACAGCTTTAATAAAGTCAGAGACACTAATGTCACACTCACCTCCTCACACCAGGACAACAGCTTTAATAAAACCAAAGACACTAATGTCACACTCATCTCCTCACACCAGGACAACAGCTTTAATAAAGTCAAAGACACTAATGTCACACTCACCTCCTCACACCAGGACAACAGCTTTAATAAAGTCAGAGACACTAATGTCACACTCACCTCCTCACACCAGGACAACAGCTTTAATAAAGTCAACACTAATGTGACACTCACCTCCTCACACCAGGACAACAGCTTTAATAAAGTCAAAGACACTAATGTCACACTCACCTCTTCACACCAGGACAACAGCTTTAATAAAGTCAAAGACACTAATGTCACACTCACCTCCTCACACCAGGACAACAGCTTTAATAAAGTCAAAGACACTAATGTTACACTCACCTCCTCACAGCAGGACAACAGCTTTAATAAAGTCAAAGACACTAATGTCACACTCACCTCCTCACACCAGGACAACAGCTTAAATAAAGTCAAAGACACTAATGTCACACTCACCTCCTCACACCAGGACAACAGCTTTAATAAAGTCAACACTAATGTCACACTCACCTCCTCACACCAGGACAACAGCTTTAATAAAGTCAGAGACACTAATGTCACACTCACCTCCTCACACCAGGACAACAGCTTTAATAAAGTCAAAGACACTAATGTCACACTCACCTCCTCACACCAGGACAACAGCTTTAATAAAGTCAACACTAATGTGACACTCACCTCCTCACACCAGGACAACTGCTTTAATAAATTCAACACTAATGTCACACTCACCTCCTCACACCATGACAACAGCTTTAATAAAGTCAAAGACACTAATGTCACACTCACCTCCTCACACCAGGACAACAGCTTTAATAAAGTCAAAGACACTAATGTCACACCCACCTCCTCACACCAGGACAACAGCTTTAATAAAGTCAGAGACACTAATGTCACACTCACCTCCTCACACCAGAACAACAGCTTTAATAAAGTCAACACTAATGTCACACTCATCTCCTCACACCAGGACAACAGCTTTAATAAAGTCAACACTAATGTCACACTTACCTCCTCACACCAGGACAACAGCTTTAATAAAGTCAACACTAATGTGACACTCACCTCCTCACACCAGGACAACAGCTTTAATAAAGTCAAAGACACAAATGTCACACTCACCTCCTCACAGCAGGACAACAGCTTTAATAAAGTCAACACTAATGTCACACTCACCTCCTCACACCAGGACAACAGCTTTAATAAAGTCAACACTAATGTGACACTCACCTCCTCACACCAGGACAACAGCTTTAATAAAGTCAACACTAATGTGAAACTCACCTCCTCACACCAGGACAACAGCTTTAATAAAGTCAACACTAATGTGACACTCACCTCCTCACACCAGGACAACAGCTTTAATAAAGTCAAAGACACTAATGTCACACTCACCTCCTCACACCAGGACAACAGCTTTAATAAAGTCAAAGACACTAATGTCACACTCACCTCCTCACACCAGGACAACAGCTTTAATAAAGTCAAAGACACTAATGTCACACTCACCTCCTCACACCAGGACAACAGCTTTAATAAAGTCAACACTAATGTCACACTCACCTCCTCACACCAGGACAACAGCTTTAATAAAGTCAAAGACACTAATGTCACACTCACCTCCTCACACCAGGACAACAGCTTTAATAAAGTCAAAGACACTAATGTCACACTCACCTCCTCACACCAGGACAACAGCTTTAATAAAGTCAGAGACACTAATGTCACACTCACCTCCTCACACCAGGACAACAGCTTTAATAAAGTCAAAGACACTAATGTCACACTCACCTCCTCACACCAGGACAACAGCTTTAATAAAGTCAAAGACACTAATGTGACACTCACCTCCTCACACCAGGACAACAGCTTTAATAAAGTCAACACTAATGTCACACTCACCTCCTCACACCAGGACAACAGCTTTAATAAAGTCAAAGACACTAATGTCACACTCACCTCTTCACACCAGGACAACAGCTTTAATAAAGTCAAAGACACTAATGTCACACTCACCTCCTCACACCAGGACAACAGCTTTAATAAAGTCAACACTAATGTCACACTCACCTCCTCACACCAGGACAACAGCTTTAATAAAGTCAACACTAATGTCACACTCACCTCCTCACACCAGGACAACAGCTTTAATAAAGTCAACACTAATGTGACACTCTCCTCCTCACACCAGGACAACAGCTTTAATAAAGTCAACACTAATGTCACACTCACCTCCTCACACCAGGACAACAGCTTTAATAAAGTCAAAGACACTAATGTCACACTCACCTCCTCACACCAGGACAACAGCTTTAATAAAGTCAAAGACACTAATGTCACACTCAGCTCCTCACACCAGGACAACAGCTTTAATAAAGTCAAAGACACTAATGTCACACTCACCTCCTCACACCAGGACAACAGCTTTAATAAAGTCAACACTAATGTGACACTCACCTCCTCACACCAGGACAACAGCTTTAATAAAGTCAACACTAATGTCACACTCACCTCCTCACACCAGGACAACAGCTTTAATAAAGTCAGAGACACTAATGTCACACTCACCTCCTCACACCAGGACAACAGCTTTAATAAAGTCAACACTAATGTCACACTCACCTCCTCACACCAGGACAACAGCTTTAATAAAGTCAACACTAATGTGAAACTCACCTCCTCACACCAGGACAACAGCTTTAATAAAGTCAAAGACACTAATGTCACACTCACCTCTTCACACCAGGACAACAGCTTTAATAAAATCAACACTAATGTCACACTCACCTCCTCACACCAGGACAACAGCTTTAATAAAGTCAAAGACACTAATGTCACACTCACCTCCTCACACCAGGACAACAGCTTTAATAAAGTCAAAGACACTAATGTCACACTCACCTCCTCACACCAGGACAACAGCTTTAATAAAGTCAAAGACACTAATGTCACACTCACCTCCTCACACCAGGACAACAGCTTTAATAAAGTCAAAGACACTAATGTCACACTCACCTCCTCACACCAGGACAACAGCTTTAATAAAGTCAAAGACACTAATGTCACACTCACCTCCTCACACCAGGACAACAGCTTTAATAAAGTCAACACTAATGTCACAATCACCTCCTCACACCAGGACAACAGCTTTAATAAAGTCAACACTAATGTGACACTCACCTCCTCACACCAGGACAACAGCTTTAATAAAGTCAAAGACACTAATGTCACACTCACCTCTTCACACCAGGACAACAGCTTTAATAAAGTCAAAGACACTAATGTCACACTCACCTCCTCACACCAGGACAACAGCTTTAATAAAGTCAACACTAATGTCACACTCACCTCCTCACACCAGGACAACAGCTTTAATAAAGTCAAAGACACTAATGTCACACTCACCTCCTCACACCAGGACAACAGCTTTAATAAAGTCAACACTAATGTCACACTCACCTCCTCACACCAGGACAACAGCTTTAATAAAGTCAAAGACACTAATGTCACACTCACCTCCTCACACCAGGACAACAGCTTTAATAAAGTCAAAGACATTAATGTCACACTCACCTCCTCACACCAGGACAACAGCTTTAATAAAGTCAGAGACACTAATGTCACACTCACCTCCTCACACCAGGACAACAGCTTTAATAAAGTCAACACTAATGTGACACTCTCCTCACACCAGGACAACAGCTTTAATAAAGTCAGAGACACTAATGTCACACTCACCTCCTCACACCAGGACAACAGCTTTAATAAAGTCAACACTAATGTCACACTCACCTCCTCACACCAGGACAACAGCTTTAATAAAGTCAAAGACACTAATGTCACACTCACCTCCTCACAC